>PVJA010004409.1:0-86369 GCA_004027025.1 Myocastor coypus | reverse complement strand
TATTCTATCACTTTCAGTGCAACCTATGGTGAGAATAAAGACTAAGGTATATGTGTAGTTGTGGGAGGCCAAGAGAGTCCTAAGTCCAGCTAAGATATTAGCTAACCAGGACAAAGTCCTGAACCCAGGACTGAACTGAGGTTGTATTAATTTGTGAAGAGGATGGTGGCTTGAGGATGAGTGCCTGTGAGAATGGCAGGAAATCTGAGTGCTGTGAGCCTTCATACACAGGAAGTCTGAAATCACCTCTGCGATATGCAGAAAGAATAACTTGGATAACACAATTAAGGTAGTGTCTAATGTTTTTGGATTGGTGCTTCAACTCTGATGTGTAATATTCTATTCCCTGGGAATTCATAGCCTCTTATTTTGAGACTTGATCCCAGCCAACAACATGGACCTCAGCTCCCCATCCTGCCTGGCTCACACGTGAGTTTTGGGAGCTAACAGGTCAGGATAACATGAACCTGCCACCTTGTTCCAAAGACTACACATCAGCACCTCAGGTAGACCAATTTGCTTTCCTTAGAGCCAGTTAAAAGCATAAAGAAAAGTCCTAGCCAGCTCTGTATACTTCATTACATGGAAATAGGGCCAGGTTTAGCCACAATGGAGACAATTGCTCTTCCTTCAAGGAAAGTCATCCCAGTGGTTCTCCACACACGTTAAAGAGAATGGAAAGCTAGAGGGCAGTAGTGCTTCCTGGGCATTTGTACCCCTTAGGTGGGTTGTCAGTGGGTGAACACCACAGCTCCCTCCCTCATGTGTGCAGGTGCCCCTGAGCCATAGCTCTCCATGGCTCCCCCGAGGGATACCTGCAGTTATGCACAATCCAAAATCTCTCATGACCATATTTGTGTAGGCACCCTGCCCTGCTCACTGCATACTTCCAACCTAGCACTTCCTAGAATAGCATCTTGAGTAAATTATTTACCTTCAAAACCTCACCTGCATCAGCTTCACATGGAACTCAACATAAGACAGTAGTCTAGTATATATCATTAGTAAATATTAAAAAACAACAGGACAGCCTTACCCAGGGTTTCACTTTTTAAGGTTTTGGGTGCTGTGGTCATCATGCATAGTCTGAAATCATTAATGGATTTCCTATTTCATTATTATTTATTGTTATTAATGTCTGTCTCAGTTACATTTTCTTCATTGCTGGGACAAAATTTGCAACACCCAAAGTGAAGGAAGGAAAGGTTTATTTAACTCACAGATAGAAGGGGTTTTAGTCCATATTCATCTGGCTCCAAAGCAGAGTGGCATATGGCACAGCACAGCCATTCATGGTAGTGGAAAACTACAAAGAGCAAAGGGAGGGGCAGCAGCTGCGGTTCCTAGCAAGCTTCTGTCTCCTCATATTGTGATGCACATTATCTGCCCCAGGGAAGATGCTGCACTCACACCTACAATCCCAGCACTGGATCAAGAATGAATCACAAACTCTAGAAACTGTCCCATGACTGCATGAGGCTTTGGGAGGACAACTGAACACAAACCATAGCAATGTGCTTCTGTATTTCATTGAGGAATTAAAGTCTACCATACATATATATGTAAAGAAAAAATACAGCTAGTTGTATATAAGATTTAGTGTTCTCTGTGGCTTCAAGGTCTTGGAGTATTTCCCCTATGGGTAAAAAAGAATGACAGTATTCATACTTGCTACAGCCAGGAGAAAGGTTCTCAAATAGACTCTTGTCTCCACTAAGGGGGCATCATGGTAAACTAGGATCAGCCCACAGAGATTAAAGAAGATCTAACAAGAACAAAGTTCCCTTATACGTCAATCACAGTAAACTACTTTAGAGAGAAAGCATTACCCAAGCTGTTGAAGACTGATTGTCTCTTACTATAGCTTTTACTGTAGACACTTCACCTAATGTAATATTGTTATTTAATATCAGTGCCCTTTTAAGTATTATAGTCCATGCAAGGTTGAGAATGTCACCACTGTGATTGCTTTTGCACACAACATAGTACATCAGAAAATGGGAGTCAAAACCTCAGTCACTGGAACCAGAGAAGCTATTCAATAAATATATGTTAAGGGAATCAAGTCATAAATTTCTTTTAATTAAAAAAAAAAACCTCTTTATAGAGTATTAGGTTTTGTCACTAATTTTCCTTATACTTCTCGAACTTTATTATGCCAAGAATTGATGTACTAGCTATTCTATATACCTCACTGTAGTTTGTAATGAACATATACTGAAGACACAGCCAATACATACTTACTGAAAGAAATTCTAGAACTTTTCAAAGTAAAAGAAAGAAAGAAAGAAAGAAAGAAAGAAAAACACCCAAAACCTCTTGAATCAAGGTTGTGGTGCCATTTCAAAATAAGAGATAAATGTACAGTGGAAGTGAAAACAGATGGTGTTCTTGATGGTTAGGAGTGATCTTCATAAATTACACACCAAAGATTTAGTAGTGTATCTAAGAGTATACCAAAAGTTATCAACAAGTCAAGATTAAGAGTCCCTTACCTTTTCTGGGTCTTACTTCCCCAGCTGCACTTTTATATTCCCCTGGTTATCCTAAGGCCCTAAGCACCTTAGGTGCCCTATAAAAAGAAACAGGTTCACTCTTAGAATTCAGCATAAATCATACAGTCTATTAATAGGCACTACATAAAATAGAAATTTAGTGTAGAATTCTTCAAATAACCTTAATATTTCAAATAAAAAATATAGGAAGGAAAATTCTGTTACAGGAGGCAGGCCCTAAATTTAAGATATATTTTTCTCTTGCAAATACCTCACTTTCCTCCCACAAAGAAATTCCAGTTTTTATTTCCTAATTGCATTTGAGATATTTCGAAATGATTCATTGTTTATGCTCCAACTGTGTAAAAAATGACTTCATTATGTAAGAAAAAAGGAAGAAGAGATAAAAAGAAAAGATGATAAATAACCAGAATAAGGTTAGCTCCCAGAAAAGCAAGATAACTCAAGCCTCTCCTGCTTCTATACCCCCAAGACTTTCTAGCTTCCTGTGGCTATCTTGTTCTTTGCATAATAGAATGGCAAGCCCAACTTGATGTTCCCTTGAGCCACAGATGGGACCATCTAAACACTATTAATGACAATACTACAAAGAATACAAATATAACACATAAGTTTCAGTATGTAAGCTCATAATACTTAAAAAGAATCAAGTAATACCTGAGTTCATGATAATTAATTGGAACTCATTAAATGATGCAAGTAAATCAACTTATCATTTGAGGACTGCTTAAAAAATGCATAAGTCAGTAAAAAGGCATGAAAAATGGCCTATCCCCTGCATTAAGCATGATCCATACCTTGGCCAGTGACCTCCAATAGGTGCTGCAAAGTGCTCTTTCTATGGAAATGATCTATCAGTTTTTCCTTCTCCACTTTTGCTACTCCATTGTGAACCTTAATCATGAGATGTCAGCTTTTTTGGATTAAGAAACATTTAGCAAATTAGGAAAACACATTTCTGTGTAAGTCGGGTGGATCATAGAGATGGGGCCCTGACTGTCCAGTCCTTGGCCTCCTCTGCCCTGGCGCTGTACACTGCTCTACTTCCTGACCTTCATGAATTAAGCATCTTTGCTCCATGATGTTGGCAGCCCTCTGCTTTGGAGTCAGCCAATAATGAGCTGGATCTGCTGAAACCATGAGCCAATCAAATATCTCCTTTACTTGTAGGTGTTGTTTTTTTGTCTTAGCAATAAGAAAACTGACTAATGCATCCATCCAGCTCCTCCCAGCCCCCACAGTTGCCATCTTTCTTCTGTGTGACTTTCTTTTATGCTAGATACAGCCTATTGCTTCTTTCATTACCCCAAACCAACTGGCCCCATTCAATTCCACTTGGAAGCCTTTTTAACTGAACTCTCAAGAGAAATGGTGGCAGAAAGTAGCATAGGAAACAAATTAAAATTGAAAACAATAGCTGTCACCATTTAAAAATTCCCTCACTCTACTTTCTCCTCAGGGCAATTCTTTCGTTTCTGCAGATTCTCCCTGCCATCATCAGTACAAATTGTGTTTCTTCTTCATTTTTTTTAACCCATCTTTCAAGTATCCTCCCAAACTCTTTTCCCAGCAACCAGTAGTCACTACCAGCCTCTTCAAATTTTCTGAAGACTTTAATTTTTAGGGAAACCCAACAATCCCCTCCTTGATTAAATCTCTCCTCCCTAGGCTTTGCCTGAGAACTTGACATATATACTATAATATGCTTACTTAAATTGCTTCTGGTAAACAAAACAGACTTTTCTCACTGATTGTAATTCCGGCTTCTTGTTGGGCCATTTGGTCAAACTCCAGTCAGATTTCTTCATTTTTCTCCATAGTAGTGAAAAATCTTTACAAATCTTGAAGGTTTAATTTCAGATGCTCACTGGTGCTGTTAATCAAAGACACATTATGTGTACATTTCAAACACACCCTATTAGTCGCCTTTCCAATTATTTCTCATTTTGTGTGGTCCGTTTCCTCCACAGGCATCAACCATCATCTGCTTTTCACCCCAAGTGTGGGACTTGCTGTCCTATCAGCATGGTATTAGTCTATGACCTTTGAAAGTAGACTGTTCCTTTGTTTGGGAAAAAAAAATCTAATTACAGTAGTTAAATGAAGTGGAATTAATTAAGTTGTGGATAGTTGACATTTATAGCTAATTGGTCAGATCTATCATAAAAAGAGAAAGTGGGCCCTTTACCTCTGTTTTATCAACCATGTTGAAAATCAATTTTGACTGCAAGAGGGGGCTATCAAGACTCCCAACAGCCTGTTTGGTCTAAAAGAAAATATAAGTACTGTTTAATTATGGCCAGATATTTCTTAGTCTGCTAGGGAGAATCCTCTGGGAAAGAGTCCTGGGCTTCTGCATCTCCAATCAGGAACTTTGTAGAAGCCTGGGGAGGAGGCTGGGGATTCAATGGACAATTTGCTAACTCAGGAAAAGAAGGGCTTTCCTTGGTGCTTACATGTGGGGTCTCCATTCATTCCCCATAGCTTTTTGCATTCATTTCATAGCCTGTGTGCAGGGATGAAATCATCTTCAGCCAGGAAATGAGCTTCTGAGAGTCCAAGGAAAAGCTGCTGACAGGCAGGGCTCAAAATTCCTGAGCATCCTGCTCTATCTGTGTGTAGAGTGAGATCCAAGAGGGTAAGGGGTTCATAGTGTCGTCATGTGTGTACTAATGTGATAGAAGTAAAAAAAAAAAAAGATGAAGAACTCTGTTTTATTTTTGTGACACTACAAATAATTCTTTAAGTTACCTCCCAAGAAGGGTGAAGCTTGTCCTTTTTCTACCAGCACTGCATAAGGCTATGCTTGCCTGCAATTACACTGGCAGCATAAGTTTTTCTTTTCTTTCCTTTTTCACCATTTTTTAATCTAATGGGTGTAATGTTTTGTTGGAAGGTTAATTTGCATTTCCCTGATTAGTGTATTTGGTATCTTTTCATGTTTATGAACCACGTGGCAGCTTCCATTACAGTTTAAATTACATATTCTAGATGTTGCAGTTCTCTGCTGGAAATATAGCCCATAGAAATAATAGCATGATGTGCAAAGATGTATTTATAGCAGCATTGTTCATAGCTAAAACCTAGACACAAAGTCAGTGTATACTAACAGAGAAATGGCTCACTAAATTATGATACATCCATTGTGATGTAGGGCTCTTCAGGGTACTTTAACCAACAGAATGAATGAATAGATAGATAGATAGATAGATAGATAGATAGATAGATAGATAATATAGAGTACTGGCTTTCACAATTATGGAAGCTAACAAGTCCCACAATTTCCCATCTGTGAATTTTCTGGAGATGCAGAAAAGCTAGTGCTATAGTTCTCAAACCAGAAAATTTGGTGGTGGGAGTTTTAGTCCAAATCTGAAGGCCTGTGGATCAGGATCATTCTCTGAAAGCAGAAAGAGACACTTATCCTACCTTCAGAATAGTCACCAGAGAGCGATTTTTCTTTTACTTGTCTTTTCCATCTATACACACTCTAACAGATTGGGAAGGATCCACACTGCAGACAGCAATGTGCTTTATTCAGTCCAAAGATGTAAATGTTAATTTCATCCATAAGCACCCCCAAGGGCACACCCCAAATATCTGCGTGCCTTGTGGCCCAGTCAAGTTGACACTTAAAATTAATAATCACAGGGCCAGGGTGATACCTCTGTGGTACAAGTGCCTGCCTGACAAGTGCAAGGTCGCAAGTTCAAATCCCGGTCCCACCAAAAAACAAACAAACAAATTAATAATCATACACACTATGACAAGTTACACAGGTTTGAAAAGGGAAACAGATTAGCGTTATACTTGATAATGTGTTATGATTTCATTGCAGTGTTGTAAATGACCAAGTAAGAAGTAGAGCACAGGTATAATATGATCTCAGTTTTGGAACACAGTATCACCCTTAGCCTAGGAGAAGAGATTCTCTCATCTGCGCCCTGGGCTTTAGAAGGCTCACAGAGTAGACCTTGAAGAGCCTAGGACTGTGGCCACCCAGAGACCTGGTGTCTCCATTCCAACCTTGGCCCTTTATACTTTATTGCCCAATCAGATATGAACCTGTGTACAAAGTCCACACGGACCTCTTCTGTTGGTTTCTCCTCTCGAGACCATAAATGATATTCCTGTGGATAACGTGGGTGGGTCTTGACCTTGAAGACTCACATGTCCATGTAAGTGTGTACTTTGCTGTGAAGGATGGTGTCTTTTTTTTTTTGTCTTTTTGAGACAGGGTCTCGCTATGCAGTTCAGGCTAGCCTTGAGCTCACTGTTGTAGCCCAAGCTGGTCTTGAACTTGCACCAATCCTCCTGCCTCAGCCTCCCGAGTGCTGGGATTACAGGTGTGCACCACCACGCCTGGTGAAGGATGGTGTCTTAGTCCCTTTTCGCGTCACTGGGACAAAATACTAGACACTTGCAACTTAAAGGCAGGGAGGCTCATTTTGACTCACATTTTAGTCCATAGTTAGCTGACTCCAAGGCAAGTCTGCATGATAGAGTAACATGGCAAAAGAGAGCTGCATGACACTGGATAGGAAGTAGAGAGCATCAGGGGAGACACCTGCAACTTAAAGGCAGGGAGGTTCATTTTGGCTCACATTTTAGGTGAAGTCATCATAAAATTATGTGAAGGGATGGAGTCTCTACCTTGGTGCCCAAGTGGTCCCGTGGCACAGACCGGCTATACAGCTGACAGAGGCCCAACGTGATTGTCACTTCAGGAAATCGTTGATCCAAGTGTTTTGTCTCATGTACTCCAACAGCAGATTAATTTACTGAGCACGTCCTCTTTCAGGATGTCATTTTGACACCTCAGAGAAACTACTCTAAATGACCCACCCCAAATGATTTCTTTTGACAAAATTATGCCCAGTATGTGTTATTGCCAGGCTATGGGAGCCTGGAGATGATTCCATTTAGTAGCCCACTTTAGGGGAGGAAAAAAGAAATACAAAACGTTTACAAATACACAATAAGCACATTCCCTCAGCGTAAGCTGAGGGGGCCCTGAGCCTTTCACAAGCCTTTTACTTGCTTAATGGTAAATTGTTTCTGTAACAAAAGTAAAGATCTTAGAATTCAGGCTGTTCTGTTCACACAGGAAAGCACTTAACTCCATCTGAAGAGTCGCTTAGCTTTCTTCCCTACTCAGGTAGCACAGCTATTTTCTCTTTTATGATGGCCTATCTGCACAAGAGTGCTGGAAGCTTCCTTGTGGCACCAAGATTTGGAGCCTTTGTCCAAAAGTATGCTATCAAATTATGGAAAAATGTCTTCAGGTTTAGTAGCAATGTAATGGAAAGCAAAATAGGTTGATACTTGAAAAAGTGACTGATGTGTCACCAGTGAAAAGCCCACTGCGAATGCAAGGTAGCCAACGTTCCAGGGAGTCAAAAGAGTTACTATTTGGCTCATAAAATGTCCCATAGAAGTTTTCTAGTCAACAAACTTTCCTTTGCTTTCTTAAGGACATAATGCGATTGCAAGAGAAGTTAACACCTGTTGAACCTTAGCAACAAGTTAATTTGCCTTTAAAGAAGTTTCTTACCCAGGAGGCAAGAATAAAAGTCTGGTAAACGTGTTAGTGGAGCAGCTCATAGAGTAATGAGGAAAAGCAACCTGCCCCAGAATACCACCCATATTTACTTGGTGATGCAAAAAGGAACAGCAGATTGCCACTGATGCCGCTCTCTCCCCAGCAGGTCTGGCCACACTCCTAAGTAAGAGAGGCAAACCACCCTGTCCTTTCCCTTTGCTGTGATGCGCTAGACTCCATCTTCTTTTCATTGTTGCCTTACACATTAGGAATACGTCCAACTACAAACTCCTGCAAACTGACCAATTCATCTTTATTTCTCCTTTTCTTCTCTGCATCCTCTTGAGTGACCCCTACTGGAAGCCAAACAAATGTTGGCTTCTAAAAGCTTGAATAGATCACTGATTGGAGATACCAAGGTGTCTTAGTTATATTTCTCTCATTGTCAGGACAAATCCCAACACCCAGAATTAAGAAAGGAAAGGCTTATTTAGCTCACTATTAGTGGAGGTTTCAGTCCACATTCGATGGCTCTAAGGCAGAGCAGCATATAGCAGAGGGCAACCTTTCATGACTACAGAAGCTAGCAAAACGCCAAGGGAGGGGCAGTAGCTGGGGCTTCTAGCTAGCCTCTTGCCCCTGCTTACATTGTGATGTAGATTTTGTGGCCCATGGCAGGTGCAGCACCCACACCCAAGGTGCCAGTGTTGAATCATGAATTAATCACAAACTCTAGAAGCCACTCCATGACTGCATGAGGCTTTGGGGAACCAACTAGATGCAAACCAGAACACAGGGCATTGCTGCACAGCCTTAGGGAGATCACTCACCAACCAAGCACCCTCCCCACAGCTGCAATGAGTGTACCATGATGGACCATTGTTCCTTCAGGGAATCTCCCTTGATTACAGGAATTTGAGCAGCCTGACAATGTCGCTCAATGGCAGAACATGTGCTTATCTTATCGAAGGCACTGAGTTCAACTCTTCACAACACACACACACACACACTAGTGTATGTGTTTCCTAGATTTCGCATAGTCAGGTACCACCAAGTGGGGGCTTAAACCAACAGAAATGTATCTCTCACAGTTCTGGAGCCTGGAAGTTCAAAATCAAGGTATCACCAGCCTTAGGTTTATTTCACTACCTCTCTCTTTGGCTTGCACATTTCTGCTTTCCCCCTGAGTCTTCCTTTTGACTTTTTTTGGGTCCAGATTTCCTCTTTATGTAAGAATGGCATCATTTTGAATCAGAGCTCACTCTAAACATGGTTCTTTTAACTTAGCTACTTCTAAAAATACTATTGTATTCTGAGGTTCTGAACTTTATGGCATCAATATATAAATATTGTGGGGAACCCAATTCAACAAACAAAGTCTTCTTTGTTTTATAATTTGTGTGTGTGTGTGTGTGTGTGTGTGTGTGTATGTATGTGTGTGTATTTGGTACAAGGTCTCACTATGCAGCACAGACTCCTAGTGGTCCTCCTGTTTTCAGCCTCCCCTGTGGTGGGATTACAGCCATGCATCACACGTGGACTTGGCTGCTGCTTCAGCACCAGTCCTAGGAGCAGGACTGGTGCTGCATGTTGTGCCGGGGATCACACCCTGGTCCCTGTGCTTGCCTGAGCTACCTCGTCTGCCCTGTCTTCTTTGTTTTCATAGAGCAAGAATATAGTATGTTCCAGGACTAAATGACCTTATTTCAGAACAAGTCCCCAAGGAACGAAGCCAGCACCTCCAACTGATAATGTATGCCCTGGAACTCATTCCTTAGACTGAAAAGTTTATGTGGCGTACGACTTCACTTAATGTCACAGTTGGCATTATGAGAAAAGCTTAATGAATGTAATGCATTTTTTTTTTCAACCCAGCTATTTCCCTCCTGAGTATTTTTCCAGATGAACTGAAAACATCATACTACAGAGAAACGTGTGCACCAGTGTTTATGGCAGTGCAATTTATCACAGATAAATCTTGGAAACGACCCAAATGCCCATCAACTTGGGATGAATAAAAAAGATAAGGTATTTTTATACAATGGAATGTTACTAGCTATAAAAAAAGATAAATTCAAGACTTTTATAGGTAAATGTATGCAACTAGAGACCATACTTATACATGAAATAAATCAGTCCTGCTTGTGCAAGCATTGCATTATCTCATCAGTGGGAGAACCTGAAAGAGCAAATCAAATCTGAGAGGTACAGTAGATACCATGGAAGGGAAAGAATCTGTCCAAAGGGAAGGAAGAATTGGGATGAGGAAAAGGATGAAAGAAAGAAAGAAAGAAAGAAAGAAAGAAAGAAAGGGGAAAATACATTTATGTATTTATACAGGGTAGCTTGGATAATTGTACTGCTGCTTTCTGTTGGTCTATTGAGAGGAGCAGTTAATACTTAATTTTTTTCTTCTTTTTTATAATTTCTTATTTTTTAATCAATTTTGCATGCTTATACCTGGTAATCAAAACAACTAACTTGGAACCAACATTATGCAATATAGCAACCAATGTTGAATAGCCCACAATAACCAGAATGATTTATATGATGATGTCAGTGGCTTAAAAGAAAATCTAGTGGAGAACAGTAACACACACTTCGTTAGAAGTGCCATGTTATCCATGTCCCTGTAACCACAGATAATATCGACAGACACTGCTGACAGTTGAAAGGGATTCAGGATCCACCTCAAAATGTGAAGAAGTTTTAAAAGTATCTTAATTGATTTTCCTGCTTGTTTCTCTTTGTAGTATATAAAAATGATAGAAGATGTTAAAAGAATATGCTTACATATTTTTGCTTCATCTTCTTTGTTGTAGAGAATTTTGAACAAATACAAAAGCAACAGAGGCAATAATGAACTATATTCATGAATATCCCACAGGCACAACCAACCCCCCATGTTTTCTCCTCCTGCATACTTTTGAATGAAAAATCCAATCTATCCTATATGACACACCATCTTAGCATACGTCTGACATTTCATGCATTCACAAATATTTCAATATATATCTTTAAAAGATAGGATGAGTTTTAATATAAGTATGATTCTTTATCAAGCCTAAAGAAAATTAATAAACCCATAATATTAGTTATCAAAGCATTGTTCAAAGTTCTAATGATCTCATGCATTTCTAAAATAGGTTTCACAGAAAAGAAGTAACAAGTGACCTATTGATATGTGAAATCTAAAAGTCTGACCTCTGAGAAGTTGAGAGTGCAGTTGTGGGTACCAGAGACTTGAGTGCGATAAGGTAGATGAGCGAGGGGCAGATTGCAGGCTGTGGGGACATCGCAGCTGCGCAGGAGGAAAATTTATGAGGCACAGCCACATGAGGAT
Organism: Myocastor coypus; assembly: GCA_004027025.1. Classification (NCBI taxonomy): domain Eukaryota; kingdom Metazoa; phylum Chordata; class Mammalia; order Rodentia; family Myocastoridae; genus Myocastor; species Myocastor coypus. The sequence goes on along the minus strand of PVJA010004409.1, from coordinate 74,968 downwards.
GACTAGTTATTATCACATCACATGTCTAAAAATGATGATAAGAAGGGATTCTGATGTATTCACCATGAAGTAAGAATAAAACTCAAGTAACAGATAGGCTACATACCTTGTTGACATCACCCAGTATTTACCCAGGAGTGAAAACATCACACTACACACCATGTACAATGTGCCCATCAAAAATATGAAAAAGGATCCATGCAAGGCTCAAATATATTTTATAAATCTGTTTTCATTTTATTCCACTATGTATAAGTTAACTTATTAATTTATTGCTATATTAATTTGTTTCAACTTTCTCATCTGCAAGTTGATATTTTAAAATTATTAATTTACTAATGTGTTTCAACTTTTTCTAGCCAGCAAGTTAATTTATTAAATTTTTAATAATCTATTTATCTATTAATGTATTTTAACTTTCTTCTTCTTTTCGTTTTGATACTGGGTATTGAACTCCAGACCTTGCACTTGCCAGGTAGGTGCTTATGCCTCTGAGCTATACCCCCAAAGTAATCTATAGGATCCCTCTCATATTGTCTCTCTCTGTCTCTTGGTCTCTCTGTCTCACTCTGTCTCTGTTTCTGACTGTCTCTGTCTCTGTCTGTCTCTGTCTCTGTCTCTCTTTCTTTTTCTCTCTTTCTCTTCTCTTCTCTTTTTCTCTCCTTCCTGGGCTGTGTCTCCTTTGCAGTTTTTTTTTTTTTTTTTGTTGTTGTTGTTGAAGAAACTAGTTTATTGGTCCATGCAGCGTTTGTCATTGTCTGACTTTTGTCAATTTCTTCCCTGTGGTGTAATTTAAAGTGTCCCCTTGCCCTTTGGATTTCCTGTAAATTGTGTTGTTTTGAACTAGAAGGTTGATCTAAAGCAGGTTCAATTTCTTGGCAAGAGCACTTCACAGGTGGTCAGGGGTTCTCCACCAGGAGCCGCCTGTGTCTGACTGTCTCTTCTTGTGATGTTGGTGTCCACTGATGTGTGCGCCAAGATCCATGAGTTCATTAGCAGTTACTGAGAGGTGATATTCCAGTTCCCCGCTGCTTCTTCATTCAATGGCTGGAAAGTTTCTAGAAAGAGAAAGTTTTTCTCCTCTCCCACTTGCATGAGTTTTAATATATACACCAGACAGTGATGTTATTTTGCCACCGGCAGCCCGTCATTTCAAATGAAATACTGTTGGTGTGCTCAGAGCGGCTGTGTGCTGTGACAACCCTGGAACTGCTTCCTGAACAAGTAGAATTGCCTTGGCCACTGAGATATCCCACAAAAGAGTGGTGTGGGAGTTGAGAACTGAGGCCCAAGGAGGCACGTGTTCTAATTTGTGCTACCTTTCAGAGGGTATGCAGGAGTGAACAGCCATGGGTGTGCACAGGTGGGAGCACAGCTGCAAAGTGAGTATAGTCAAATTCCCATAAATTTAATGCTAATATGAGATAACTATATATTTTGAAATTCTATACTGATTATTGCTATGTAAAATATGTTTCCCTGCCCTTAGATTATCAACATATTGATAATCTTATTGGCCTTGAACTCTATAAGTCAAGATGCTAAAAAATGTTTTCCATTGAAATCCTTTTTTCTTGACCAGTAATGGTCATGACTCATCCAGATGGCTAACACTGACAAAAGTTCTACAAAACACTGTACATGGTTCCAAGGCAAATCCTGGGGGGATTTGACTAAGCTTGACAGATAAAAAAGTTACATGTTTTGTTATACAGGTCTTGCTTTAACTTAGCCTTAACCATCCAGCAGAAAAGTATAGCCACAAAGGCATAAAAAGTAAAGCCAGATTAGTATGCTGAGCTGTGAAAGGCTCAAGTCAACAGCTTTTGACCTTGCCAGTTCTGCCAATAACCCACTACTATTATGGACTATTGGACTATATGTACAACTACTTTCTCTTAGTTCAGTGAGAAGAAAAGTTTGCACCAATAATGTGTAGAAAAGTTGTCATGTCTGCATCTTGTACTTTGAACAACTACTATGACAACAATATGTATGGTATCTATTATTGTGGCTGGCTTACTAATGTGTTGTGAAATTGTCTCACTGTTATTTCTTATTAAAAGTAATAAAATTTAAAAAAAATATTCCACACACAAAAAAGAAATTCCTCTTTCTTTTTTCTCTACCAAACAGCTTCCAGTCGTGTTTTGAGACCAAAGCTCAAGCAGGGCACACACACAGAAGTGTTGCTCCCATGGGTTAGGGACCCTGTCTATCATCTTTTCAACTGTGCTTTTGTGGTCCACAGGTCCCTAAAAAAAGCCAATCAAGGCAGATACTTTTAACCTTTTTCTCTCAGTGAGAAAACTGGGTTTGAAAGATATAAGATATATTACTTTACACTTGGAAAAACAGTTAAAACAGTGAAACAATTGATTTTTCCCCACATCCTATCTAATAACACTTCTTTCTAGTACAAATATTTTTAATGAAGCATAACATAGAAAAAGAAAGGCACATAAATCATCAGTATGTGGTCCAACAAATTTCAATCAAATGAACACACCCTTGTTTCCAGAAAACAGCTTGAGAGAAAAGTACTAAAATCTCCAGAGTTTTCTCATGTTCCTTCCAGTAACTATCTCACCTAATGGCAGCCATTTAAACTCCTAACAGAATTAACTAGCTTTCTCATCTTTACAGCTATATTAAAACAAGGGGTAGGGATATAGCTCAGGTAAGTACAAGGTCCTGAGTTCAATTCCCGGTGCTCCCTCCTAAAAAATCACAAAACTCCCAGATGTAACATTTTGTGTCTGACTTCTTTATATGATACATAATGGGAATTACCTGGAACTATCTTTCCCAGACTCTCTTCCAGCTAAGTGGAGCCCTGTGACTAGGTGTGACCAGCAGGATGTGAGTCGCTACTCATCCTTCTACAGGGTCTGTGAAGACCTTGAGGATATGTGGAGAGTGGCAGCATTCAAGCTGAAAGGAGCTTGAAGTCCTTTGACACTGTATAGACAAGGAAATTATCTAACTGCCTGAAAAGATTCATTGCAGCTCTTGTGCTATAATCCTTGGATTGAAAAGAGGGAAGCCATGAAATGAGCACATGGTCCAGAAGGTGACTGTTTCAGCCATATTTGAAAAGTATAATCTACCACTGGCTATCAAGGGTGTGTTAGTATGATGATAAAGGGATCGCTGACTTTTACATCAGCCTTATTAGAAGATAGAGATCTGTCTTAGGTATTCTTCTATCGTTGCTGGAACAAACACCAACCACTCAAAATGAAGGAAGGAAAGGTTTATTTACCTCACAGTTACTGGAGGTTTCAGTCCATACTCAGCTGACTCCAAGGCAGGGTGGCTCATGGCAGAGAACAGCCTTTCATGGTAGCAGGTAAAGAGCAAGAGGAAGGGAGGAGTAGCAGCAGCTCAAGCAGCTAACTTCTCTTCCTTTCTTACATTGAAATGCAAATCACCTGCCCCAGGGGAGGTGCAGCATCCTCACCCACAATAACCATTCACAAATTCCAGAAGCCACCCCTTGACTGCATGAGGCTTTGGGGGGATATCTATACACAAACCACAATAAGATCCTTTGATTACCAGAGGGAGGTGAAGTCTGGCTTCTGTATCCAGAGGCTTGCTCCAAAACAAAGTGTATCCATAGCATACTTGAGGTATAATAAGACCAACAGGTAGCTAGACAATGACAATGGAAAAAATAGTGTGTTACTCATAGCTCCCAAGAGGAGGGGATGCAACACACCATGAGTGGAAAGGTGGCTGCACCCAAAGAAACACCAAGGTTGGATATGGACAGAGACATGGGAAGAAATTGTGGATTTACAGAAAGAGATGTTTGAATCAGTGTAATTAGGTTTTGGATTGGCAATGTTGAATAAGTTCAGTATGATAGGATATAGATGTCCCTGATTGCCTGGTACCTGGCCCTGTCTGGGTGGGATAGATGGACAGTGACCCAAGGTGTGAGAACAAAGGAGGTGATTGGGGTGGGTCCTGGATTGGTTGGCTTGAATTTGGAAAAGTGTGCCCACAAGAGGGTTGTCCATTATCTTTAGGAATTAGGTAACACGAGGAGGGAGTTTCTCGACCCCAGATGTCAAAGCAACAGAACTAAAGGGCACAGTCAGGATGAGGCTCCAGTTGATCTTTGTCCCCCAAGTGTATTTTCGGTTTGTTTTCTGGCTTTGCTGTGGCTTGCATCTCAGATGTGAGCAACCGCCATGCAGTGATCAAGATAGGAACCCCTGACATTTCAAGTCCTGACAAGCTAGGCATCTTCTTTATCTTAGACAAACATGAATCTATCTGCTCCTTGTCCTTGAACTACATATAATATCCGGATGGAAGATTTTTAGGAGATGATTAAATACTATCACCAGGCCTTCAGAGGTACATAGAGAAGTTCATCCATAATCTCACTATAAAGACTAACTAGGAGCTGGAGGTGGTGGAACAGACTTATAATGCCTCCAGCATTCAGGAGGCTAAGGCAGGAAGATCATTATGAGTTTGTAGTCAACCTAGGCTACAAAGCAAGTTCAAGGCCAACCTGAACTGCATAGTGAAACCCTGCCTCAAAAAAAAAAAAAGCCTAAATAAATAAATAAATAAATAAATAGAAACTAGGGAAGGAAGCCCTTTCCTGCTTATTGGATATCTCTCTTACGGAGCCCATTGATCTTGGCCAAGGGAGTGAAGTTTAATGGATGATTATAGTCTCTATATTCTAGAATTTTCCCACTCACTGAAAAGAATTCTGATTTTGACCACTAATGTCAGCAGGGCTCCTCAGGAAGGCCTTGTCTTAGCCTCTCCCCATGGTGTGGGCTTCTCCATAACATGGGGACTGTTTCCAAGACCAGGTCTCCCAATGCATGTTCTCTGCTGTGCAGGAAACAAAACTGTCCAGTTCTCTCATAGAAGAGCCTGGAAGTGGCACTGCATCCCTCCTGTGCTGCTTCTGTCATACTCTACTGATTAAGCAGGCACTGGGCCAGCCCAATTCCAAAGGAAGAGCAGTACATTCCACCTCTCAGTCAGGAGTGGCAATACATCTGCAGCCATCTTTGATCTACCATACAACACTAAACCAAGAAGAGGAGGCAGATTCAAATGCTGGAAATTCTAGAAACTGGGACAACATGGATTTGGCATGGCACAGGAATGATGCCCCAGTTTGATGCAAATCATACCTTTCCTCATCTGCTTGGAAAAGGAACACTTGGCTGCTCATCCTTCATTCCTAACTGCATCAGGAGGTGTGAAGGTGTGTTGGGTTTTTTTCATTAATCCTATTTGGAACTCCTCGCACACTTTTATCAGCAAATCAAGTCTTTTGTCAAACAAGCCAAGTTTCCAATTATGAGTGTGATTAACTTCCTTCCATCTGTTCCTTCTCTCCATCTGGAACTCCTATTTGTCTCACTTAAGTCTCTGATCTGGCCTCCAAATCTTATTTCTCTCGCTGTGCCTTCTATTTCTGTGTTCTTCTGTTTTAAGAGAAAGCTTTTCACTTTACACCTCATCTTCTCAGCCAGAAGTGACCACTGTTTTCCGTTTGTTCCCTTAGTAAGCGGGAGATATGGACACCATATATAACTTCTTATAACCTGAAAATTTAGGGATCCCCTTGCCTATAATGTGCTGGATATGTGCATATATGTGGACATATGACCTGTACACACACTTCCACATAACATTAATCTTTATGGGCTTAATCATCTACTTTTAGATTGGCGTGTAAAAGAGGAACATAATAAAATATTTTCAGGCTGGGGAGATAGCTTGGTGGCATAAGTAACTCTCTGACAAGGGCAAGGTCCCAAGTTTGATTCCTGGTATTGCATGCCATGTTGGCCCCCCACCGTGTGGGCCTCTGCAACCAGGCATGGTGGCACACACCTATAATTCCAGCACTAGGGAATCTGAAACAGGAGGGTCACTATGAGTCTGAGCTGTGTAGCAAGATCCTGCATCAAAAAAAAAAAGTTTAAAATTTTTTATCTTTAAATTCTTATTCCTTAAATTTTTCTAAGTGTCTTATATGAACTTCATACAAAATTTCAAAACATTGCAATGTGTGGCATCAATGGGTTAATGAAATATTAGAAAAAAGAGCAATTTGTCCTTTGCCAACATTAGCACATGCCCTTCAAAACTAATGACAACCTCCCAATATACTTTTCAATTATAATTAGCATAAATAAATAGTACGTTCACATAAAACAGACTCTCTTAAACATATATACGTCTAGTAAGAGCAAAACAAGTATCTTCCCACATAAGTGATATTATAGGCGCTCTTTAAAAAAGTGAAAGTTATAATATTTTAATAGAAATACAAGGCTAGAAAGAGATAAGAAGACCACAATTATTGTTCATGTGCTGCTAGATTAATCCCACGTGAATTCCCTCACATCTGAGTTTCTATGTGTAATTATTTGCCTGAATAAGTGGTCTATTATGCTCTGGGGGTTGTTAAGCAAGTGCAGCTGGGAGTTCAATCTACGCTGGAAGTGAAGTCCTTATCTTCAGTAACCAAAGCTCTCAACTTCATTTTCAATTACTTCGTGCTGGGTGCTAAAAGGAGCCAGAACCTTCTCTATCTGCCGCTTGCTTCTTCTGTATCCCCTCCCACCCCGAGCCCCCCTCCAGCTCGGTAGCCAGGGATGTGTTTGGGAGGTGAGCGGGGGACAGAGCCCTCTATTGCTGGCCTCCTGAGCCACGGCTGCTGCTATCTGGGGCTGGTGGGTTTTCAAAGCCACAGGGGTCTCTGGGGCTCCTCTGTGGGCTCCAGCCTGCCTCTTCTTCCCCAGCTGGTCCCTGGGAAGCCCTTCTTTGCCTCTCCTTCCTAAAGACACACTCAAACCACTTCTAGCAGTCATCCTGCATCTCTACCATGGTGTCCGCTAACTGGTAGTTTGATGACGCCAGGACAGTCAGACCTTTCATGCTGGCCCCAAGAGAGTCAGGTGGTAGAGACACTATACCCACCCTCAGGTAATGGGCCTTTTGCACCTTTCTCAAGCTTATCCCCTGATGAGGCCCCAGGGTGAATTTGTACCTCACACCCCTTTAGCCCAGATCGTCTCAGGATGGACACACAGCCCTTGTGCCAAACTGTGGACCCTAAGATTTACAGTGGACCCATGGTAGAGATGGGTAGAAACTGTCATTCTACCAGTTTTGACATAGCAACTAGAAATTGCCCAGTACTATTCTTTTCAAGTGACAAACACTGATTGTAATATCAGTGAACACATCAAGGAAGGATTATGCTTGAGTCCAGCTAGGTTCAGCCTGCCCTGTGATTTCATATAGGTAGAGGTGTATGTTTCAGAGCCATAGTCTCTAAGTGACCTTTGATGGCTCCCCACCACCACCCGGTAAATATGGGTACTTGCTCCTACCCTGGAGCCTACCAAGGCCATCCCTGGGGATGGAATTTCATGCAGGGCTCGCATACAAATGAGGTTTAGAGCTTCTGTCCAGCAACCGACACATGCAACTCAAAGTAAGCAAAGTAACAGCACACCTCTGCAGTGACTCAAGGGCCATCCAGCTATGGCTGCCCACCGTTCACACTCTCTGTGCTGGAGACACCTAGTGGTCTCACTGCGCACATGCACATCCTTGCTGGCACTGAGCAGACTCAAAATAGCCAACCCGGACACGTTATTCTGCCACTCACATTCCCAAACCTAACATTGCTTTTGTGGATTTGTAAAGCAGGCTGCCTTGGTGGAGATGTGACTCTGCGGTAAATGTGAAGTTCTCCTAGGTGGACTGATGGGGCCAAAAGTGGGACTTCAGTTCGACTGACTTCATGTCAATTACTTTCAAGTTTCACAAGATGAATTTCACATTCCCAGGGGATCGCCCCAACCAAATATGCCCTCTCCAGGCTGGAGAGAAGAACACCCGACTCATTTGCTTCCTCCAAAGAACTGATGAAAGATAAAGAGGGAAAAATTGTCATATTCTTTTTATACCCAAGGGATGGTTGTTGACTGAAAACCACTACCAGTACTTGACGTGAAATATGTGAGAAACTGGCATCTGTTGTTCTGGGGGAACTTTATGGAGGCCTGACAGAAAGTATTTTATTTTAATATTATTATTACAATATACAAATATTGCTATTCTGCTTAAAGAGAAGACATTTAAGTTTGCAAAGAGAAAACTTATTCATGGGACCACTTGCAAAATCAATGAAATATAAGTACAAAATGTACTTATCTTGAAGAGTTCCAGGGCCAATTGATATTGTTATTAATAAGCTCACTGACATTATTTTGATAAGGAAACATCCTTGGGAGTTATTTAGGAAGGGAGGAAAAGAAAATTGGCTTTTTTCTCTGTCTTAGTACTGAAATTACTTTGAAATTACTAAAATAATGAAGAAAAAATCTTGTTTTTCAGTGAAATGAACTCATCTCAGTTAATATCATTTCTTCTTGACCTGTGTTTTACATGGATTTGAATATTGCAGTAACACTTGATAAACAGCAGCATTAAGTATGATTAATAGTTTCAAACTGACCGTGGATGACTGACTCACCCTTAATTACTGATTAGAGATGCCACCTGTCTCTGTTGCCTAGGGTAGAGCAATACTCAGTCATTCTGTCTCACACTGTAATTGTATGCAAGTTTGCTTTCTCTGCCTCCTAACTGTATAGATGGCATTGGATTGTGTGATCCTGGCCATTCTAGTATACTGAAATGTTTATACACCCAAAAAATGTAGCTTCACTCGAAACAATTTTTGCATTACTCATTTTCAGCCCATTATTAGTTATCATATAACAAACTTGCCAGTAAACAGAAAAAAAAATCAGAATGGATCTTTATTCTGTCCACTATCCATTAGATTAGGAAAACAGAATAATTAAAAGCACACAGCCCTGGCAAGAGTATGGTGAAACAGGAGCTCCAATAAAAAGTCCAATAAGACTACACAATGCCATGCCTTTAGGGAAATGGAAAAATAATTTCAGAAAATGTATTAAAATTTAAATTTTTATGTCTGCGTGGTTTGGTCTTGTAAAAATAAAAGCACACAACATAAGCATGTTATAAGTCCCTTATGCATCACTTTTCTTAGTATAGATACATTTTTAAAATTCCTGCAGGAGGAAACAGGGCAGGGCTGCATTTATTAGGGCTGAGAAAGTTCTTGGGGCATCTGTCCTGGTTTATCAAATGTTAAAAGAAGTGCCTTTCATCTGAGAGCTGTTGTTTGTATGTTGTCCAAACTGTGTTTTTGGGGAGCATTGTGAATTACAATAGCATGCATCCAATAATATTCCTCATTTATCTTAAGGGAAGTTCTCCAGAGTAAGTTCCTCTCTCTGACCTCCTATCATGTAGCTTTGGTTTTCCTCAATATCCCTTTCAAAGATTCTGGGACAAAGAGAGACATAGGATTTGAAAATTTCAAACACACACACACACACACACACACACACACACACTACACATAAGAATGCCTTTAAAAAATTCCTTTATCTGTGCATATAACACTCTCAAAGCAATGTACATGAGTTTATGAGTCTCTGTCTTCTCCCTTTTGCTTGCAATTTTTACTAACAGCTGCCAGTATCAAGCTGCACCTGGACTCTGATTATATGGAAATTGGCTGGGTTTTGGTGTTTTGTTTTACTTTTTATTCACAATGGCCTCAGCTCTGTTCTCTATGCCTATTTTTCTTTTCCAAACAATTAAATTTAAAAAAATAGTTTCCGAGTGCACTTTTATTCTTTCAAGAACATTTATCCCATTGTGCTGTGCTATGTGTTTAAGTGAAGATTAAACCAATGACCAGACATCAAACCCAACCAGTTCCTGCTCTCAAGATCAGATTTCAAAAGCAATAGAGTTTATACAAGAGGGAGTCCAGCAAGAAAGACCAAGGGGAAACACAAGAGAGGAAATGCAGCAAAGAGAATCCGAGTGAGGTGACCTCATTGCACACCTGCTGGATGGACATCACCCAAAAGGACATGGTCCACACCCAACCCTGTCAGCAGTGTGGCAAAGGGGATGTGATCACAGAGTGTATGCAGCCTAAGCTTGGAGCCATCAAGGGAAAAATATGGTGGATTACATAATTAAAGATGTGCAAACATTCACAGCCTTCATCCCTGTAATTCTATACAAGAGCAAGGTACCTAGGTGACTGACCACTAAGGTATTAAAAATAATAGCTAATGTGTGATGGAAATTATCCAAATGAAAGGAAGTTAAAGAAACGTAACTAAATGCAATGTTTGACCTTCAATTGCATTCTGTACTAGATGCAAACACTAATGCTATAAAGGAAATTACTGAGTCAATTGATAAAATTTAGGTGTTGATTATAGAGAAAATAATGCATCCATGTAAGTTTACAGGTCAACAACTATTATAGCTATTGGAGAGAACTCCATTCTTAGGTAATACACTCTGGATGATTTAGGGATAAAGGATCATGGTGTATATATTACCTCTAATGGTTCAGAAGAAAAGAACCTCCCTTACTGGCCTCTATCTATGTGACTACCTAGGAAGAGAGAGCAAGGGTTCAGTGATGGGGAACCCATGGATCAGCCGTTATTTACTTTTCTTTCAAGATAATTGATGTTAATTTGAGCTGTGTTTTCTAAACTAAAACCTCAGTATCCAGGTTTAATTGCAGTGCTGGCACTTTACAATAAAGAAGTGGGTTTGGGGGGCAGTTTGGGCACTCATCTCTGTAAGGTTCACTCTCACTTATTAAACAAATAAAATTGAGTGTTAATGGTAGATGAACCTGGGTCAAACTCATAAGGATGCTCTGTGTACTATTTCTATTTTTTCAGCATTTAAAATTTTCACATTCTCTCCAAAATTGTTTTGAAAGAATTTCTTTTGAGCCAAGAAAGCAAAAGGAATTTTTGTCAGTGTCAGTCATCTGGATAAGTCATGGCCATTGTTTGACCAGTTTGCTCTCTGTGAGAGCCTGAGAAAATGTTTTCTCTTTAGGTGACTCTCCTTAGGCACACTGTACATCATTGTTCCCTTTCCTGGGTGGCCCCATAATCTCCTTGAACAGAAAATTTGGGCCACCACTGAGTTATAGGATGTTACAATACAGGTTCTCTTATGTGTCCTGAGCCTTCGCTGTACACGGTTTCAAGGTAAATCCTGAGAAGATCTGACTGACCTTGCCAGGTATAAAAGTTACATCTTTTGTTTTATAGGTTTTGCTTCAACTTGGTTTTAACCATCCAGTGGAAGTTTAACCATGAAGTATAAAAAGTAAAACCAAATTAATATGCTGAGCTGTAAAAGGTTCAAGTCAGCAGCATCTGACATTGCCAGTTCTGCTGATAACCCACTACTATTATAGACTATATATACAACTACTTCCTCTTAGTTCAATGAGAAAAAATGTTTGTATCAATAGTGTTTAGAAAAGTTATCCTGTCTGCATCTTTTACTCCAAACAACTACTATGAAGAGAATATGCATTGTATTAATTACAAAAAAAAAAAAAAAAACAATAGAAAAAGGAAATAATCAAGAATTCATTTGGGGCTAGAAAGATACCTTGGCAGTCTAAGTGCTTGCCTGGCAAGTGCAAAGTCCGAAGTCTGACCAAGTTCTATGTCCAGTACCTCATGCCATGCTGGCCCCAGAATACCAGGCCTGGTGGTACATGCCTGTAATCCCAATGCTGGAGAAGCTGAGACAGGAGGATCACTATGAGTCCAAGCTATGTAGTGAGACTCTGTATCATATAAATACATACATACATACATACATACGTACATTTTTTAAAAATAAAGAATACATTTGGGGCTGAGGCAGGAGGATATAAGTGTGGAGCAGCTAGGACAACTTCATGACTCAGCAAGATCCAGACTCAAAATTAAAAATAACAAATTAAAAAGAGCTGAGGATGTAGCTCAATACAAAAGCCCTGGTTTAAACTGCCAATATTTAAAAAGAATATAGCTTGAATAGAAATAGGTTCTCTTTTTAACTTAAAATACAAAGAGATAAGTTAGTAAAATATAAAAAGTTGTCCCTAGCTACAGCTACAAAGGCAGGCAATGAGTCCCTGCTCTGATCCCCTGTACAGCCCCTTCCTTCTGATGTGATTCGTCCAACATCGATCTCTTGCCTCCTCTTGTCACCTTCTCTGCCCCAGGTCTCATTGCCAGTTTCAGCCAGGACCCTCTAACCCAGCAGAAGCTCTTGGCCACACACCCAGGAGGCCAAGCAAAGGCAGGAGAGAAGGGTCTTGCCTTCTGCCAGCATTTCCTCAGCTTGGCTTCTTGGTCTCTTCAGCTCCACGGATGGATCCTGCTGTCCCCTCGCTTTCCTCTGCACTTCCCTCCCCTCCTGTCCACCTGTGTCCCAGACTCATGCTGAATAGTGCCCTATCATGTTTCACTTTTGAAAACTTTTATTTTTATTATACATTTTGTAGTATATAATGATGATTTCTCTTGAGGGGAGATGGTGCACGTACAGGGCACATCTCAATTATGTTTTCATTCCCTGCTTCTCCTCTCTCCCTCCCTCTCCTTCCATCTCTAGATCCCCTTCCCTTTTGCAAAAGATGTCTCTCCACTTCCTCTTATCTGTCTTTTATTTTACCTAAACTTGTTTGCCTGTGTCAACTTTACGCAAGTCATTTACATTCAAGGTATTTGACAGTGCATTCATGGTAAAGACCAATCTCCCCATGCCTGGAAGGAAGGGTCCCTGGTGACACCCAGCTTCCTGCCCCTGGCTCCACCATTCAGCCTCCTGGGCAGTGGTGTGCCTCCCTCTATCCACTTCCCCAATGTAACTCTTCATCTTTTCCCTTGGGCTTCAGAGGAGTTTCAAGTGAAGACAGGAAGCAACCTTTGACATCCCAGAGCAGACCAAATCTCTGCTTTCTGGCCTTCTAGCACTCTGCCCTCGCCTCCCAGCAAGAGTTCCAGCTAGAGCTGACTGCTCTGAGCTCCCAGAGAGCAGAAGCATTTCTCCCTGAGTTGCATCCCCACTGAACACCACATTTGCAAGCTGGAGCCTCGTGCCACTTGCTCCGGAGCTTGGATCAGCTCCAGCCACACTGAGCCAAGTCTGTGAACCTACAGCCCTGGGAGGTGTTTTGAATCCTCCACTTCAATATATGTTGCTTGGATATATTGAGCCTTCAGGCTCTTGAGTTATAGCAGATACTCTCCTGTTTGCCAATGGGAATGGTGCCCTCCTTGTATCAGGAGCAGGGTGTCCTTGCCCCTGATATATTTCCCAGGCGTTTCTCTGCAGTTTACTACCCTCACCTGAATCTCTCTTTAATATCTCCACAAACGTACCCATTTCTTGACTTAAAAGTTACATAAGCTGCAGGGCCCAACTACTTCTCTTGGTCTTTGTTTTCCTTCCTGTGTGCAGGTAGATATACTTAGTGTGTGTGTGTGTGTGTGTGTGTGTGTGTGTTTCTCTTGTTAATCTGCCTTTTGCTAGTTTAATACTCAGCCCAAGGACCATAAAATAATAAAGGAGGGCAGTTTTTCCTCTGCTCTGGACAATGTGGCATGTGAAACCCTAGGCACCTGCTGTTTGTCAGAACTAGCTTGGTGATAGGGTGCGCTGTGTCTTGGGAGTCCAGCCTCCAAGAGACTCAAATAAAAGGAGAGGAGCTACTCAAATATGAAGGGGTGCATACGTACTTTGCACCTGGCTGAGCTCTGAATCCCAGCTGTGGCTGATCTAGAGATCTCTGCGCAGAGGAGCCCTGGAGCTGCTGGAGGGCTGAGGCCTCACTGGATGTCAAAACCCATGGTTTCATCAACTGGTGAGGTTGAGGGTGCTGGAGGAGACCCCAAAGTAGTAAGTTTTCATAACATCATCTGAACCTTTGTGTGTGAATTATCATCTCAACCTTTGGGGCTAGAAGTTGACCAATCCAATCCTTTCTAGTGTGATCTTTTTAACCTTACTAATAAGATGAGAGATAATGAAAGACAGAGACAATGATATTGGGTAGGAAGGCCTTTTTTTTTTTTTTTCCTTGTTTCTTGTATTCTTTTATTACCTCTTTTTTTCTTTTCTTTTCTTTTCCTTTACAGACACTTTAAAGAGAGTATAGCAATAATTGTGCATTATAAGTAAAAGCATAAGGACAGATTCTTGGCAGGTAAGGAATGTGGTGCAATGTACACTGTTCATGCAGAGCTGGAAGGGGAGAGGGAAGCAGACCAGTTGGAGTTGCTTCAGAGTTCTGTCTTATTCACTCTCTGACTCAGCTGGACCCAAAAAGGACTGTGTTTATTTGACACTGAGAGGCTGGGTCCCTCGGATTCCTACTTGCTTTGAGCAGCAGGAGAACCAGAAAGGGATGAATGCTGAACACTAAAAAAACCGATTTGGGGAGAGACAGTGGAGACAGTGTTCAAGAGGAATTTATTCAAGTGATATTGGATCCTTTAGACTGTGGTGCCAAGGCCAGCAAGCCCTGCACTGTGTCTGGCTGCTGGGCTGGCCTCCCTGCTCTTACCAGTGGGGCCCTTTCATTTGCTTTAAGTCTTCTCAGGAAGCCTGTGGCTCAGGCAGGCCTTGATGTTCAAAGGTTCACTATTCTGCACCCTGGCTTCTGCCTTTGTGCTGTCCCTGCGTGTCTACTCTTATTGGCCCTTTCACTGCTGCCTGGCATTGCTGCCAAGAGGTGGGCAGCAGAGGAAATTAAAGGCACGAAGCCATGAGCCCGCCACTGCTGCTGACACTAAGCAGACTTGACAGAAGATTGGGCTAAAAGGACAGTAAGACTCGTGCCCCAGCTGGAGGCCCAGGGCCTGCTGATTATGGGGAGGGCTCATTTTGTCACTGTCTGGCATGAAAATGTGACATTGTCAATACTCAGATTAGAAAGAAGACAAAACTCAGAACCAGACTGGTGAAAACACACATTTATACTAAGTGACTGCTTTGAGAATTTGATTTTGGGGACTGAAGGAAGAAGGGAAGATGAAAAGTAGCACATGTATCCCTGAGATACCACCTTCTTCTAGAAAAAAACTGCTTCGGCCCCGTGATGCTGAAGCACGCTCAAGATTTCTATCCTATGACCGTCAAAAGCCAACATCACATCCAGTGAGTCCAAGAGGAACTGCCTGATTCCATGTCCCTTGTCACCAAGCTAAAAACCTGAGCTTAAGGATGTGAATGATTTGAACCCCGGTCCCACAAAAAAAAAAAAAAAAAAAAGATGTGAATGAAGAATACCAGAAGAACACTTATCTTAGATAATGTCAAGGCCACGGAAGGCCTATAGCCTATATTTCAACAGAAGTCACAGGGGAGTACACACAACCTGAAGAAAATTACAGATGGGAAGAAGTAGACCCATTAACGTGTGTGTTAATGGAAGTTGGAAGCTCCAAGAATCTGGCAGATTTGCATGCATCACCATATTCATGCCCTGAATTCACAGTGTCTCCATGGCCTCTGACTTCCCAGAGTCCTGCTGAATGTTTGCAGGACTCCCTGATATGACCTCACACTCTGTCACACACTTGAAACCTTCTCCTTCAAAAAGGAAGTCCTTTTGAGTTCTTATACTAGGGAGACTATGCGATATTTACACATGTAGGTCTGGCTTATTTCACTTATGAGTATATGTTGAAGATACATCCACTTACATATGAAGGCTTTGAGTTTCTCATTCTTTATAACTGAGTAATATTCCATTGTATAAAAATACCACATCTTTTACAACCATTCTTCAAATGATGGGCATTTTGGTTGTTTCCAAGATTTGGCTATTACAAATTGTGCTGTTATGAGCATAGGCACACAGATATCACTATGGTATGATGTTTTCAGTTCATCTGGGAAAATTCCCAGTAGGGGAGATAGCTGGATTGAATGGGATTTCCAGTTCTAGTTTTTTAAGGAGCCTCCACACTGCTTTCCGTAATGGTTGCACCAGGCTGCATTCCCCGCAGCCTCTCCAACATTAGTTGTTGGTTGATTTCTTTATGATAGCCATTTCTGTGGTGAGATGGTATCTAAGTGTTGTTTTAATTTGCATTTCACGAATGGCTAGTGATGTGGACCATTTCTTCATGTATTTATGGGCTTGCTGAATTGCTCTCTAAGTGTGTGTTCACCTCAGATACCCATTTCTGGATTGGGCCTTTGAATTTTAGGACCTTTGTGTTTTTCATTTCGTTATAAATTCTAAATAGAAGACCTTTGTCTGAATACTTGTTAATCCTGAATCTTGTTTGCAGCCACCGCTCAACTGCCGAGCTGCTGTTGCGCTCTAAGTGCAGTGCCACCTCTCCCTCACTGAGCTCCAGCCAAAGGGCAAGGAGGAAACTAGGTCCCTGTACCATGACTCACGCCTACCCCTCACCGGTGATAGTGTCCAGGAAACAACTGACTACAAAATTCTCGCAGGAGAGAGCGCCCTCTACTGCAAGAGCAGAAGAAACAGTGTTACAAGCCTGGGACTGGCGCTCTGTGAAATAGACCTTAGCAGAACTCGACTGAACCCTTAAGTTTGTTTCACACAGCGTCTGATTCCAGAAATTGCTCAGAACTTCAAAGCAGATGTGCACTGGCCAAGCGCAGTGATCGGTACTTTGCAGGAGGCAAGTGAGGCCTCTCTGTTGGCCTGTTTGAAGATACCAGCTTGTGTGCCATCCACGCTAGACACATAACCATCACGCCAAAAGAAACTCAACTAGCGTGCCGAGCACATGGAGAACATGCTAAAGAGTCCACTATAGTGGGAAAACATTTCGTTCTCAAAAAAGTTTTCTCTTCTTCCTGTTATTGGTAGTGCTGAATGTTAAGGTTTATTTTTTTATTTTTCCCCACGAGGTCAAAAGTTACCTAAGTACATGATTGTGAGTGGGAAATAGAGGACAGAAATCAGATATTGGCAGTCTTTTCCATTTTCATTCGTGAGTGAATCTATAATATTCATGAAAGGATGTAAAACATTAATGCAAGTCAAAATGTTTGAGTGAACAAGTTTCATTGCTTTGACTTTATAAACAATTATAAATAAAAATCTTAACTTTTCCTGAAAAAAAAAAAGATATAAAACATAAAAAGGGAGTCCTTTTCAAGGATCTTGCCTCTGATTCTGCAATACCTCAATGGCAGATTTGCTTTTCTGTGGTTCTTATCCCTGGAGCGTTGCTCACTCTCTTGTGCCCACTTTGACCTAGTGTGGGCTGAGTCCATCTGGCCTGATTTCTCTTGTGTCCCACACTCTCTGCAACTGGTTCCACAAGCACTGGGTTGTGTGGCCCCCTGCTCCAACTGCTTTCATAACTGGGGCGGGAATGTCCCATCTGTTGTCCCTGCTATCTGGGTCCCATGCCTTGAAGATTCGGTGTCCACAGGCAGTGTCACATAGGTTTGGTGGTTTCTTTGAGGAAGGCAACATCTTGTTGTCCAAGTGATGTCCACTTTGGCAAGCAAGACTTGGGGTTCCAGCAGTGCCAGTTCCATGCCTAAGCAAAGGAGAGACCACTGGGGAGACATTTTGGGGAGGCCGATCTTTTCTGACTCTGCTCCTCTAATCTCTTAGTTGCTGTTTTCTGTGTTTCTGTGACCCTCACCAGAGTGTTCTGAGTCCCTGCACCTTATTTTCACTCACTAATGTCTAACAAAGGCCAGTCCCATGGTAATTTAGAGACACATTTGCAATCAGTTTTGCTCACTGAATTTTAAAAACAAGTAACTAAACTGAGTTACACTGCTGTGTTTATTATACTTTATGTGTTCATCAAATTTAGGGATTTCCTTAATGTTTACAGTGCAGGTATGTTGGTTTTGCTCCTATGTGCAATTCAGTTCAATAAATATTGATTGGCTATATTTTACATGCGAAGTACGGCAAGCAAGGTGCAGCCCCAACTCTCAAGGAATTCACATAATTGAATCCTCCAGAGAATTTAATGCATGTGCCCACCATTGCTGCCCCTGCTCAGCAGACTTGAAGAATAACTGATTCCCTAGAGATACTAAGAGCCATGCAGAGGTTACCACTGGTTTAGTATTTTAGCATCAATTTTCCCAGAAATGAGTGCCAGCCAAGAATGGGATGACCAGTAGGTTGGGAGATGTGGTAGATGTCATTATTGCCACCTCCAACCCTTTAACCTTGCCCTCATTTGAGTCCACCACCGTCAATTACTGAATAATATGCCTGGATGGGGGAGTGGTCTCTTAATAGAAGGTATGAACTCTGATATCAGATGTGCTCCATATGCCCATGGGATCAGACTGAAGCCAACACCGTACTCTTGCTCAATTGCTTTCCCTGACCTATCCCACTTCTCTCATATTCATCTAGCTTTCTCCAAAGAATACTGACTCCATAAATCACTCCAGTAAGAATCTCCATATCACGATTGACTTCTAAAACAATCTGACCTAAAGAATAATTGAATTCCAGGAAGTAGGGAATAACAGAGAAAGTAAAATGATACAGGGATAGATGCTGGAAATACAAGCAGGTACTGGGCAACTGGAGATCCATCTCCCTGTGGGAAAGTTGTTAAACTCAGCAAATGAGAAGATGAAACACTCTGTTAAATTTGAATTTCTGGTGAACAACATATGACAGTTTAGGACGAGAGTATTTTGTGCACTATTTAAGAAGTACTTAATTTAAAAAATTGGATGGGCTGTGCTTTCTTTAGCATCCTATCTCTGTAGGCTTATTGGAGTCATGCTTCAAAGTTGTTCCATCCCAGGAGCAAGGACAATGGGGTGCTTATCCTCTAGCTATCACCCATCACCAGCTGCATTCCTCATGGTGGTGGCTCTGGTATTTCTGGCATGGTCCAGGCACAGGGTGAGAGAAGGCCATTGCCGTTAGGTAGAATGCTGACTTCATAAAAAGGATGCCTTCATCAAGTGAAGGGCAGTTAGTGCCCCGGACAGAGGCAGGCCACCAAGGAAGCCTGTCACACACAGCAGCTGAAATCAAAGCTTTTCTCAACTCTCAAGAGCAAGGTTAGATGAAAAAGAGGCTTGTCTCTACTCATTTCTCTGGCTGAGCCTTGATTATAACCACAAGCTGAGGAGAGAATTAGGGCACAAGGAACTATTACATGAAGTCATGATGGACCGAAAGGTGTGCGTCTGGATATTTATCCAACAGAAGTATCCAACAGAAGAAAGAAAGATGGTGGTCGGTATCCCAGAAACGACATAAGAAAACGAAGATTTCCTGACCTACAAGTAATGGTGCAATTACAGGAAGCGCCTCGGAAGCTTAAAAATTCTTTCTGAAATGAGGGAACAAGTTTTCTTTCCATGCTCAGTTAGAATAATGAAGGCAAATGATTGTCTCTTCATCACTGAGGCCAATTAGATTTTCAGAAGTCTCTTTACGCCAGTAAGTGTCAATACCACAGGTCTATATTTCTGTCATCAGTTCATTGAGTTTCCATATGCCATCTGCTCAAACACATGGGAATGTATACTTTCTCTTGTTTTTAGCATTCTTTGGGAATTGCTTAATCTCTAATCAAAACTGGGGAAAATGAACCAGACATCATTTCAGTGATATTTCTCCATGGATTGGGTAAATGTGTGTACTCTTCTGGTCCAAAGGGCTCCAGCCCCACTTGGGAGCAGCACAATTCTTTTAGGCTATGGTAAGAAATCAT
This sequence comes from Myocastor coypus, assembly GCA_004027025.1. Classification (NCBI taxonomy): domain Eukaryota; kingdom Metazoa; phylum Chordata; class Mammalia; order Rodentia; family Myocastoridae; genus Myocastor; species Myocastor coypus. Next base: position 55,325 of record PVJA010004409.1, on the reverse strand, counting down.
TTCTTCCTTTCCAAGTGCTTTGGCTCAAGCTGCAGTTTTAAATTATTGAGAGTAAATGTAATCTGTTCTTGTGGCGTGTGATATATACAACTGCTCTGGGGAAAGGGCAAAACATATTAATAAAACACATTGTGTTTCAGCAGGATGGCAGAAGTCAGAAGCTGGGTTCCATTGTCTCCAAATAATACTGAGGATGGCTGGGGTCTTTTCTTTCCCTTTCTTTAAGATATAAGTATTCTGTTTGATTTAATTTTTATTTTTTTTATCTTACCAGGGATTGAACTCAGGACCTTGTGCTTGCCAGGCAGATACTTAGGCCGTTGAGCTATATCCCCAGTCCTGTTTGACTTTTAAAAGCAAGTAATAGAGCATAGCTCAGCCACTGAGCCATAACAACCTGTGTAAACTGGTCCATGGGCCTGCATGCTGCCTTAACTCAGTGTCTTGAGAGGCACTGTGAATAGACAGAGGCCAGGACCACCATGTACAGCTGTACAAGGTGTGTACAAAGACCCTCAACCAGCAAGTTCAGCTGGACTGAAGTCCAACCAGGCTCCACTTGCTAAGCCATATCCCTTAGGGAAGGGCTCTTCTCTCTCACAGGCAGGAGACACATTCCTCAAGAAATGTGAAGTTAGATGAAGGGGCTACCCAGCATTTTAGTCATAGCTTTCAAAATCATGGCATCTACTGATTTTGAAACCAAGTTCTCTCCACATTGCTGGTAAGTCAAGATTCCCAGTTCTACTCCTGTGCTTACTGAGGACAGGGCAGCCTCGACAAGGATGTGAAGTCCAGGATTCCTGTGTGTGGCTGCAGAGCCCTCCCTTGATGCTTGCAGAAGTGTGGAAAACACAGAGCAGAAAGACAGGAGCCGGCTGGCAGAAGGAGTGGACACAAAGGAAGATGAGTGATTCTGCATGTCTTGTAAGGCCTGTTCCAGCACCACAGATCTCTCGGCCTTCTAAGCTGGCGTAACACGCTGTCACAGAGCCCTGGGGATGATTCTACAGACACACGAAGAGGTTGATGGGGACAAAGCAGTTCTTACTGAATCCACAAACACATGTCACCCAGACATCCAACAGGGGTTAGGCTTTAATTGCGTTGGAAGTGTAAATGCTATAAAATTACAACAAATAACATTTGAAAGGTCAATTATGAAAATTTCAGAGTAGTAGTAATTCGCACTGAATTGGGCACAGCTGCTGTCCGTTGCTCTGGGCTACTTTGGTCAATTTTGGAAGGTTGTGAACCTTTATCACCTGCTGTTCATTGAGCATCTAAAACCATGGCTTCCATGCCTACATAATAGCTTTGATGGGACCCCAGCAGAGGGTGGCAAGGACAGAAGTCCTGCTGCTGATCCGCTGGAGAGGACGTCACCCAGAAACTGCTGCTGCAGTCATTAAAAAGATTCAGTTAGGGCTGGGGTGTAGCTCAGCAGCAGAGTGCTTGCCTGGCTTGTGTAGGACCCCAGGTTCCATCCCCAGCACTGTGAAAAGAAATTCAATTAAACTGAAAATGAATTATTTGAAACAGGTGAAAGCAAATAAGCACAAAGCAAATTTAAACTGTCGAACTTTGAAATGTGAGGTTTAATGCATTTTTAGCATTTATGTCTCTGAATGGTGCCAAGTATTAAAGTTTAAAACTGCTGGCCCTATAATCCCAGCACTGGGGAGGCTGAGGCAGGAGGATCGGTGCAAGTTTGAGACCAGCCTGGGCTATAAAAGTGAGCTCAAAGCCAGCCTGAACTGCATAGTGAGAACCTGTCTCAAAAAGACAAAAAAACAAAAAACAAAAAACAAAAAACCTTCTGGCACCTGGGTGGCCCTGCAGTGACACAGACTGTCATGAACAAGCTTCTTCCACTTGCGTGCTGCAGCACAAGTGTTCTTGGGCCTTCTCTACAGCTGGGAGCCAAGTCTCTCACCTGTGCCTTTCTGCGTCACAGCCACTGGCTCTGAAACCCAGAGATGTTGAGTTTGACCACACATTGAAACTGAAGGAGCTAAGAATCAAACTAAAAGGAGCTTTTAATTTCACCTGAGTTTCTTTTCAGACACTTTTTAATTCAACTACAATACAGCTATATGTGTATTCTTTCTCTTTTTCTTGTAGTGCTATGGATGGAATCCAGGGCCTCACACCACAGCACTTGCCACTGAACTACACCTCAAAGTGCTTTTCATTTTAGGCTCACAACCTGTGCCACACAGCCTGAGTGTCCAGGCTGTGCTCAAATTCTTGATCTTCCTGTCTCAGCTTCCTGAGTATCTGGGATTTTAGACATGTACCACCAAAGAAGCTGACATTGTATCTGTTCTCTTCTCTTCTCTTCTCTTCTCTTCTCTTCTCTTCTCTTCTCTTCTCTTCTCTTCTCTTCTCTTCTCTTCTCTTCTCTTCTCTTCTCTTCTCTTCGCTTCGCTTCGCTTCGCTTCGCTTCGCTTCGCTTCGCTTCGCTTCGCTTCGCTTCGCTTCGCTTCTCTTCTCTTCTCTTCTCTCTCCTCTCCTCTCCTCTCTTCTCCTCTCCTCTGTTCTTCTTTCCTTTCCTTCCTTCTTTCTTTTGTTGATCTTTTTTTCTGTCTTTATCAGTATTGGGGACTAAATACAGTACCTTCACATTATGGTTTGTCCCAAGCCCTTTTTAATTTTTTAAATTTTGAGACAGAATCTCACTATGCCACTAAGTTGCCCAGGGTGGGCTCAAATTGTGGCCCTCCATCCTCCACCTCCCAGAGTGTGGGCAGTGTTACCCTAAGGCAATCAATTCTGGACACCCACCTATATAAATTTCCCATTGGTCGCAGTGAGGAATTAACTGTATGGATGTGCTGTTCTTTCAAGGATATCTGAGTTTACTAAACTTTCAGAATCCACAAAGTTGAACTTAAAAGAGGTTTTCTACTGACTGGAATCTGTGGTCTTTTAGGGTGGGATGTAATTCATTTCACTAAGTACCAGAATCAGCTCTGCAGAGTAAAAGAACATCAGAAAGCTGCCCCTGCCCCTGACCTCTCAGGAATGCATCAGAGTGACACTGGTTAACCTGCATGGTCATCAAAGGGACCAGGAGCAGCAGAGCAGACACTGTTGTCAGTCTGCTCCCTACCACAGGGTAGAAAGCTGGATCATTTGTGAGTTCACCCATCACAGCACCTTAGAAGAACTAGTGGATGCTGAGAGAGCCACCATATCCTATTTGAGTGAAAGGTTTTTTTTTTTCCTTTAAGAATGTGTATTACATAGGTGGTATAGCTCAGCAGGTTAAGCCCTTGCTTAGGGAAGCACAGGGTTCGGTTCCTGGCCCCGCCAGCTGTGCTGGCCCTGTTCTAGAGCATGCTGAGCTGGCGATGGAGTCTGGGCGTGGTGGCACGTGCCTGTAATCCTAGAATTTAGGAGGTACAATCGGGAGGATCCCTACGAGTTAGTAGTGAGACCCTGTACAAAAAAAAAAAAAAAAGAACGTGTATTAATTATACGGTGCCCTTCTCTCTCACATCTTTTCCCACCTGGTACTGCTGATTGAAGTCAGGGCACTTCCTATTGAACTACATCTGCAGCCTTGCCTGAACTTTTATTTTGAGACAGGTTCTCAGTAAGTTGCAACCACGCAGACTAGGCTCCAACTTGTTGCAACCTTGCCTCAGCCTCCCAGAATATCAGAGTTCCAGGCAGGTGCCATCATGCACAGCTTCTGTAGCACCTATCTTCAGGATCTGGACAAAAAGACATTCGCCCGATAACCTGGAATGCACCTCATCATCCCTAAGGCAGACAATAACATCAGCCTCCTTACAGGATTATTGTGTAGTCTAAGATAGCCTCAGTACATCAACTAAGCTTTGCTGCATAACGAATGACCCCAGAGCTTACTGACTTTAAATAAAAATTATTTTGTGATTGCCCAATGTATTTTACTTTTACCTTGAACTGGTCTCACATGGGTTGCTTATACAGATGTTCTCCATCCTGGGCTCCTCTGGGTCTCTCTCCTGTGGCCCGCATCCCCCAACAGGCTGACGAGTCTTCTTTATTTGGTAGTGGGGGCATCCCAGAGAAAATCCCCCAAATCACAAGCCCTTCCCAAATCTCCACTTCATCATACCTGCTGATACCTTGCCAAAAGGCAAGCTGCATGGAGGACATTGATGGAGACTACCTACCCAGAGAGGCCATGTGATAGAGACCTCACTCCGTACCAGATGCTGCCCCAGGCACTCAGCGTGCTGTAATGTTTAATGCAGTGACAGCTCAAGTGCAGTAGCTGCCTCACTCTGCATGTCACAGATGTGAAACTGAGGTCCGCAGGTGGCTAGAATCCCACACCTTGGGACCAGCAGAGCCAGGATGTATGGATAGATCTGGCTCCACAGACCTTTCATGAAGTTCTAGGGAAGGAAGAGATGGAAAGCAGGAAAGCGGGAAAGACACTTCCTCTGTAGTGACTTGAGCTGCTAAATGCAGAGCTAAAGGAACAGGAATCCCAGCTTGAAGCACTTTGATAGGCTTTGCCTATCCAAGAGTGTGAGTTAGTACAAGAAGCCAAAGCACGAGAGACTCCAGACAGAATTTGCTGTGAGCTGTTATAACATGCAGCGCTGTCTATAGGGTTATTGGATTCTGATAAAAAGCACAAAACCGACTGAGACTTCTAGTAATATTTTATTTCCCCTTTTAACCAATTCTATGTTTATGTTTCAACTTTATACATGAAGAAGTGAAGATATTAGATAAATCTCATATTCCAGCCAACAGATAAAGTCAACAAAATTGATTACAGAAGAGTCCCAGCTGAAAGGGAGTGCTGTTATCTTTCTGGGAAAATGGGGTACCTCTTGGAAGCTGAGCTTCCCCATAGAAAAGTATAAACCCCATCCTTAGATAAAAATCTCATTAATAATTCTTTTTTTCCAGCAGGCAATAGAAGAAAAGATTTGTAGAGATGGAGCCTGCAGATGCAGATAGCAGCAGTCCCTGGCTGCAAGTGGCCCGTGCGGGTGGAAGGCACTAAAGGTTACATGAATGAGAATAGTTAATATTCACAGCAGCATCTGGGTGCTATGTTGCCAGGAGACAGTAATGAGAACAGAGCATCCTTCTGCTCTAATGGTATTGCAACTGTCGCATCAATCCTGCCGTCCTCAGAAATAAGATCTCTATCATTTGCAAACAGAGAAGCGTTGATGGCTAGGCTGTCACTCTGGAAGGTCACTACAAGATATGTAGATGAGCTGCCCATATTTCTCAGGCCGACACCTACCAGCTTCCCTGAACAGCTTTGATTTTTCAGGGACACCACCTGTAGAGGGATATAAGGAATTGTGTGTTAGTTCTTGCTCCTGGGAACTCTTTGCCAAGATTTCAGCAGAGCCCAGATTCAACTTCCACTGCACCGCCAGTTCTTCCCTGGATCTCCAGTCTAACTCCCTACCCTACAGAGTTCAGACTTGCCAGCCTCTATAACCATGGAATCAAATCCTCAAAATAATTGTTTCCATAAATGCTGCATGTACACTGCACGTACAAGTACACACACAGACACACACACAGACACAATATTGGTTCTATGGTTTTGTTTTGCTGCAAAGCTAGTATGACTCAAGGTTTTACCAATTGAAGTAAAAGGTCAATGTAGGAAAAGGAGGTGAATCAGAGGCTTGGCATTAGCTCACAGGTTTTCAAAGATTTCCTGTGCAACTGGGGTTGGGCCCCCAGGTCAAATCCAGCCCTTGTGAATTTTTCTATAACTGGAAGATAGAGAGAGATAGAGATAGATAGATAGATAGAGAGAGAGAGAGAGAGAGAGAGAGAGAGAGAGAGAGAGAGAGAGAGAGAGACAACGTGCCCCTGTTCTGCCACACACCATACATCCCAACAGGGTATGGCACCCCCCCCCCCCAGCCATTCCTTCCAACAATCTCCCAACCTGGACCTAACCATGAAGAAATAATGGACAATTCAAATTGCAGGAAAGTCTGTGAAATAACCACCCAGTCTTCTTCAATAGTGTCAGCGTTATGAAAATCAAAGATTGGTGCACAGTCACTGATTCCAATAGATTTAAAGAGACAAAACAACTACATACAGCCTGGGATCTTGGGTTGTGTCTTTCACCAGAAACAGAACATTAGAGCAATGGCTGGCAATGCTGCATGAGGTCTATAGGTCTACTGCATCAGTGTTAACTGCCTGGTATGAATCCTTTATTCATGATATAGTGAAATATTAACATTTGGAAAAGTTGGGTGAGGGGTAACTATGAATTTTTATATTAATTCTGCACATTTTATGCAACTCTATTTCTATGAGAGGCTAAAATAGAACAACATCTTCTCAAAGAGAGGTCACTAGATACTCTTTGTTGAGTATAGATAAAGAATCTACTCTTTGCTGGGCATGGTGGCTCACGCCTGTAATCCCAGCATTCGAGAGGCTGAGGCAGGAGGATTGGTGTGAGTTCGAGACCAGCCTGGGCTACAAAAGTGAGCTCAAGGCCAGCCTGAACTGCATAGCGAGACCCTGTCTCAAAAAGACCAAAAAAAAAAAAAGAATCTACTCTTTGACAACAACCACCGAGTATTATACTGTCTTAAATTCAAATAGAAGTAACAGAGAAGACAATTGGGTAAAATCTCAACTTAAAGCTGATATAACTTTACTGTATTTGAATTCTGTCATGGAAAAAATAGATTCCTTCAACTGCTTTTTAAAAAGCAATCTAATGAAACACACGCCAGAATCAGGTGGCTGTCATGTCGGGGTGCCACAACTTGCACGACATCATGCAGCCCATTTTCCCCTTCCCCAGGGGCACATTTCTGCTTTTATTGTATCGACAGAACTTTAGCTTTGTTGCCATATTTTAAGACTTACAACTTCCCATAAGGTAACAATAGGAGAGGTGGCCTCTCTTCTCCAAGTGGTCAGAAGAGTCCCAGATTACAGCAAGTTCAGTTTGCTTTTATCCCTATTCCCACTGCTGGAACAGTTTCTTTGGAGACCCTAGAATACACTGATTTCCAGGATTGTATCATCTGACCATAGAGAGCTTCAGACAACTCATGTTCCCCTGAGACCCCAGGAAGGATCAAGCAGGGGTGGTATCCTAATGTGAAGGGTGCTACAGGCAGGAGGAGGTGGAGGAGGGGCAAATATTACAGTATTTGGACAAGCCCAGGCCACTTAAACCCATAACAGCAAAGAAATGTCTGAACAGGTGCTCTTAGCCTGACCTCAGAATCTGTTTTCCATTCAGTCTCTGAGGTTTGTCCCAATGGAAATTTTAGTAACCATAGTTGAGAAGTTTAAGATGTACTTGCATTTCTTTCACTGGCCAAATTTGTTCCCCACTTGTAAGCAAACCAAATACATACCTATCCTAAAATTTTAAATCTTGGAATCCTGAATCTCTCCTGCAACCACATGCTGTCCCCACTTGCTGAAAGACAAGCGATGCTCCCTTCTTCCTGCCCTTCATCTGTTATCCTGACACTCAATTACCACCAAAGGGAAAGGGAGAGACAAGCCCAGGTCCTCTAGGGGACCGGAACTCTGCGGAGCTGCCTGCAGCCCACAGAACTCATCAATCTTGGTGTCCACACAGCCCAAGGGTAAGGTTGGGGAATTGGGAGTCTGAATGAGGCTGGGGCAGCAGAATTACTGAGGGGATACTGCAGGAGCAGTTTGGGAAGTTGGCCAACAGTAGCTTCCTTGGACTGATCTATTTCAGTCCTGTTCCATGGGGAAGGGTAGGAAGGAGCGAGCTGGGCCCAGGCTGGCAGCTTCTGGCCCCAACAAGGGATCCCAAGGCAGCTGCCCTTGGCCAGGACATGAGCTGTGGGCGGGCTCATCTGCAGACATCCAGGATTCTATTAGTTCATTTTTCCAGTTCTGATCAGAGAGACTCTACACAAATGCAGCCTGTCAAAGTCTAGTTTATAGGGCAGGAAGATGCCAGTTTGTGAATTTACTGCATAGGTGGTATCTTTCCAGTATTCATAGCTGTAGAATTCTCCTTCCTAGGCACCTCTTTCCTAGGATGAAGGTAGCTGGTAAGCCAAAGCGATCGTTAAAGGCTCACATATAGGTGTTGCAGGGAGGTGATCTTCAGCCCAGCAGCCCAGCAGAGTCCAGCAGACCAACTGTGCCAAGCAACTTCACTCCAGGGATAAAAATGAGCCAGATAAAAATAGGCACCCTCTTCATTTTCATATAGGTAGAAACTGGAAGGGTATCTTCTCTCTCCCTTCAAATTTGCATTAATGAATATTAGCGAAAAACCATTCCTACTCATGTCTCCAAGAGTGCAGTTTATCTCAAATTGTGTAACTGAGGAGATTCTAGATGCCGTTTTGAGCTCTTAACTTAAGAGAACTTTCAGTCTCATTATCCAATACATTATTCTTCACTTCCAGTGGCCTTTATTGCCTGTATCTCCAGATAATGGAGTAACCTGACTTCAAATCCCAAAAGATCTTGGGTCTGCACTGAATAGGATCTTCATCTAATTGCTTCCCAAACTTGCCCTCCTTTGCAAAATTATACAGTTATACATGTGGGTAGGTGACCAAAAGGATAGAAATGAGTGGAACCTCTGTTGGTTGTTTACATGGTCCTGGGTAATATGGGAGAGGAACCTAGCAGAGGCTTTTGGGAAGATTTCTTGCGGACAATAGCAAATCACCTCAGAGCAAATGGGCTTGTTTCTTTCCATTAAATGATTGGCTACCTGGTTGAACATAGTGCACAGAAGTAGAGAGTGAGTTGACAAACACAGTTCCTCAGATTTGTGTGAGTCCATGTCACTGAAAATGGTGGAACTACTATATTAATGCAGCCTGGTGCCACTCTACAGTAGTACCTCTTAGGAGAGATCACCCCTTCATTGTTAAAGGTGCACTGAGTTGAAATTTCTGCTCCTTCCTGCTGGCAGTCCCTCCTAAGTGTGATAGATAACAGGTTCTAGCCCTAAAAGCAGTTATTGTATATACCTATCTAGGTCACTGGAGACAAATCATTTCACCTTTCTGGACTCTATTTCTTCATCCTTAAAACTGACAAATTGAAGGGAAGGCTTTTAACCTGCCCCTTTCACCTCGACATTTGAAATTTATTTCTCGTCTATGGTATTATGGCTTAGATATAAAATGTCCTGCAGAAGTCTCACGTGCTCAGAGGTGGGGCTTTTGCAATGTGATTGGATCACTGGGGTCCTGGGCTCATCAGTGAGTTAATCCACTGATGACTTTGTAGCTGGATACTCTCTGATGGCTGGGGGCTGTTTGAGAAGGGGGCCATGTGTGGAGGGATGCACACACTTGTTCCTGGCCCCCCTCCTCGCTCCTCTCTTTTCTCTTCTGTCTCTGTCTCTATCTCTCTGTCTCTGTTTCTCCATCTCTCTCTGTCTCTCTGTTTCTCTCTCCCTCCCCCATGCTATGGGGTGACCAGAATTCTGCCAACATGTTCCACACCAGGCCATTTGTGCCTTGGAGCCAACTAACCATGGAAACTTCTGAAACTATGAGCAAAATAAACTCTCCTTCAAGTCTCCAGTGTCATGTGCTGTGCTTTGTCCCCGAGATGGGAAAATGACTAACACACATGGTAGACAAGGTAGAAACACATAGTAGATCTCTAACTTTTTTCTTTGGTTCTCTTTATTTCTGAGATTTGAATCCAATTCCCTCTAGTTAAATAATTTGTTCTGTTTTGGACTGTGTGTGGGGTCCCCTTCAAAACTGAAGAGGGTCAGAATATGCCACCCAAAATATGACATTTGGGATGAGGGTTATTTTGAGTTGGAGGAGAATGGGAAACAATAAATGTGGGGAAAGTTCTTTGCCCTCCCTTATCTGCCCAAATTCTGAGATAAATTTCCCTTTGAGGAAGGTGTTCCTCTGCACTGGAAAAGGAGACTGACTTTTCCTACCAGACACGATCAGCCACATGAGGATGGATCTGGACAAATGAGTCTTACTACAGATCCCACCACCATGACTCCCACATGCTTCCTTCGTATATTTGCAGACCACTTTTCCATAGTTCCTCTCCCTTTTCTTAGTCTATTCTCTACAATGTATTGTCTTTGAAAACTGGAATATGCAACCTCAAACATAACTGCTTCTGAGTTTTCACTTCTTTTTGTTGAAGTTCCTATGCACATACAAACATTAATATTAATAAATGTTGTGCTTTTTTCCTATAGCTCAGTCCCTTAGCAGCTTATGTCCTGAGCTTTAGGTGCTGAACCTAAGAGAGTAATGATTTTATCCCCTCAACCAACTCTAACAGCCCCTCAATTTCCTCACAAATAAAAGCAAGGCATTAATAATACTGTTATTCAAAACAATTCACAAACTTTTTTAAAAAATCATGTTAGACTACTCATCAGTAAGAACTTCCACCCAGTACCTCTATGGAAAAATGTATTTATGTTTATAAACATTCAAGTAAAAGTGAGGTTCTGACTCTACCTCTCCCAGCTCAATGAGACATATGGCATTGGAGGACAAAACGTTGATCACATTAACCTTTAGCCCTTTCCTCAGTTTGTCTCCAGTCCAAGAAATGTACTTCTTTGGGAGAGAAAATCCAGCAGTCAATAGTCTGCTTAGCTTCCAACAGAAGATATGGCACTGGAAGAAGGAAATCAGAGGTTCTGGGTGTATCAAACTGGCAGAAAACCAAAGAAAAAGTTAAAGAGGGTATAGATAGTATATCTGAATATGCTATCATTCCCAATCCCATGATCCTCTTCACACACAAAAGAGAATGACCATATCATAGGAAAATATAGAGATTCTACCTTATATGTCATTTCTAACAGATTGCAACCCCTGGTCCTTCAGGATACAACCAGTTCACCAAGGAGAAGCCAGCTGGGCAGATGATCTTGTTAATCCACAGAGAAAACCTAGCCTGTTAAGGACCTGTGTTGCCCTCACAGCCATAGAGATGTTGATTTCAGTCGCATATGAGAAAAAGTCCTATTTCTCTAAGCAAGGAATCTAAATGCAAAAGAATTAACGATTGCTCCAAAAGTATAGACACAATATCAAATAGTACTTTAATATTCAGAAACCATTCTTTCATAACTTTAGGTTCCCTTTGTATTTGAAACTGTGCTCCATGCAAGATTTACACTCTTGCTATGTTTTAGCTTTTTCAAACAACTTGGAAGTTTGAGTATCAAACAGGTATGTTTTCAAAGGAAAGTTAAAAAATATGTCAACAGAAAACAGCATAATTCAGTGAAACTAATAACTGTTCTGGCCACTCTGATGTAACACTTGAAATTATGCCAGGGCTCTATGAACATGAAAACAAGGAAAATATCATAAGGTTCTCTTCTGAGACTTGCTCCCAGCTTAATACTCGTGAGTCTGTCCCACATAGAATATTTTTGGCTCTGCCTCACGAAGATGACCTTCAGTACAAGCAAAGATTGACAATGGGTTTCTGTTATTTAATATAATCTGGGGTAACACAGAGAGGGATGATTCATAAGTTCAGAATGATGATGAATTTTGATACTCATTTCGTGTGAAAAAATGAGAGAAAGGTGTACATAAAGTAAAATTTTAGGACAAATCCCAGAAGCTGAGGCCACAGGAAACACCATAACTCAGGACACTGCTAGTTTTATTATTCTTAAAATAAATGTTCATATAAGAAGTTATATACTGGGCCCATGGAAATATTGCCTTTCTCAGTGGAAACCTGGGCTGGGCATCTGGAGTAATGGAGATCTTACTCTTAGTTATCCTGAGCTCAGCTTGTAAAGTCAAGACTATCGCCCAGTAATATATGCAAATGACATGTGTGAGGTCCCACAGAACAGCTCCTCTCATAGTTCTTTTCAATTGTGACCGCGGCAATGGTCAAGTCCCATGGCACTGGACAGTGTGCCATTCTGCATGCAGATGGGATTGTTGGGTGTTACACGTTGTGGCAGCATCTTAAATCCAGCTAGTTTTGGGCAGCCCACCAGAAGAGGGAACTCTAGCATCCAGATAGCTTGTTCTCAAAGATACTAAGACAAGGGCAGGGTGAGTAAGAGCTGAATCATCTAAGTGCTGCAGGAACAGGCAGAGTAACACCACTGTGAAACTTGGTCTCTGCCCTTCTCTGTCTTTTGTTTCTCGATTCAGATGCGGTTTCATTGCAGATGTCAGAAGTCACCATGAGTCAACGGAAAGGGATACACTGTTGGTGTTTGCAAAGCCACTGGAAGGGTACCTCCTTTGCTCATTTGTACAATGGATATACTAATAACAGCTATTGCTGCACTATGGTGAGGAGTGAGATAATTTATATAAAATTGCTATAATTGTGGAAAACATTGTTTTTTGAGTTGTAATAGTTGCATCTGTTAATTTCTTAGCACTACTATAACAAACACAAAAGATCAAAATCAAAGTGTTGACAGAATACCTCTTCCTGGAGGCTTAGAGAATGTAATTCATGCATCTTTCCGCAATTCTGGGGCTTTCTGGTGACCCTTGCCAGTCTTTGGCTGATAGATCCATAGCTCTGATGTCTCCATCTCTGCATCAACTCCTTCCCTAATGTTTTGGCTTCCTGTGTGCCCTCCACTCTTATTAGAATGTCAGTATTGAGTTTAGGGCCCACCAACCCCACTATGCCCTCAACTGAAGGAACTGCAGCTACAATGACCTTATTCCCAAATAAAGTCATGTTCTGAGGTGGTGTGGATGGGGACCACTACTGAGCCTGCTATAAAACAGCATCTTTATCCAGCTGTAGGGCCCATAAACACATAAGGTCCAGAGGCAGGATGTGAGCTGAGCTGGAGGGTGCCCCTCCCAAGAGGCAGCGTGGAATCAGACTCCCTGAATACTCAGTATTTATCGACTTTCATTTATTGTTTTTAATTTTTTAAAAAAAATCCGTAAAGTGCCAACTGAGGATAAATTACAAAACTCCTCTAGCTATGATCCAGCTTGTTATCCTGACAGTGATATTATTTCACATAAATAAAAAACAAACTTTTTACCACCACCAATAATAAATAAATATGAATCTCCCAAGTCTTTTGTAAACTCTACTTGTTTCCCTGGATTTTAATAGGCACAACTGTGATACTTCAAGTTGCATTTTAAAAGCGTCACTAGAGGGAGAAAAGGTCGTGTGCTTATTTTTGAAGTGCATATTGCAGAATAATGAGATTTTCTTTGTTCAATTACTACAAATCTGAGCTCTGTGTTTGTGATTGCAGGGTAATTTCATCTTAATGTTGATGATGTGGACTGCACTGCAGATCAAGCGAATTCTTATAAATTACAAGCTGTGCTCCTATTTAAAAGCATATTGTTTGGATAGAGACTGGAATCTGTAACAATCCAGAAGTTTTCTTTAATCACTGAAGTTCAAATGCCCTCCCATCATTCAATTTGGACTTCTGCAAGGTAAGGATGGGCATAGCAGTCTAAAAATAACTGTGATGCAGAGATTTAAAAAGTTGGAATTTACAAAATAAAAAGCTTCACAGTTTATTCTTGGTATCTAAGGTGTAACCTCTTTAATTTGTTTTTGTGCAAATTTTGGATTAAGTAGCTAAAGTGACCTAATCTTAAAAAAATAGTGGCAATAGTAATTAACATTTTGGTGCTTGACACATATTGGCTTATTAAATTTTCAAAATGAACTTTATGGTATATATCCCACCACTATCTCCATTTTAAACATGATCAAATTGAAGCCCCTGTTTATAAAGATTATAAGCAGAAATCTGGCTACAGGATCTGAATTCTTTTCTTTTTTTAAAACTTTTTAGTACATATTTTCCATACAAATTGGTCTAATTCATCATGGGAATTTGTGCCTATACATAATATATATTAATTCTTCTTTCCCATTCCCTTTCTCTACTTTTAAACCTTCTTCTCCACCTACAAAACCTCTATCTTCCATTTTGCAGATAAAGAGCAAAATGTAGGACAGATATTGGAAAGGAGGAAAAACTTGTTCAAATGAGAAGGAGAACACAGGGAAGGGTAGGGGTAAGACAAGAAAGGGAAACTGAATCTTAAAAGAGAGACTAGATCAAGCAAGACCTATATAACAAAAAAAAAAAAAATGTAACCTTTGTATCTGACCAGGTCAGTCATGTCCCCTCAGAGTTTACCCTGGACCCATGTACTGCAGTTTGCAAAACTGTTGTCAGTGTCAGCCCTCTGGATGAGCCACAGCCATTGCTTGACCAACTTGCTCTCTGTGAAACCCTGAATGTTTTCTCTCTAGGTGACTCTCCTTAGGTACATACACTATACATGATCGATCACCTTCCTCTATAGCCCCATAATCTCCTTGAACAGGAAATTTGGGACACCACTGAATGATAGGATATCACAGTACAGTTTCTCTTATATCTTTAGTCCTCACTGACCTTAAAGGGCTAGGGCCAAAACAGTGGTTATCCTTGTAGACCTTCTTTTTCACTAACTTTTTGGTCTGCCAACAAGTTGTTAACCCTCCAGAAGAGAAGCTTAATGATATTATTACCTATAACATAGGCACTTGAGCTTAACATTACTATCTTTCTGAATATCAAATGCCTTAGACATGACATGGAACATGTATTTTCTATCAATCATTGATATTCTAAATTTTGAATCTCTATAGACTACGAAAGAAATAATTGTGCATTTCTATATGGAAAACTAGGAATTTAGCCATATACTAAACTGTAACAGAATAACCCAATGGCATTTTTTTCTTGTCTCTTATTCTCTTTTATTTTTTTAAAACAAATATTTACTTGAGAGAGAGTATAGACATCACTGATATAACATTAGCAGCAGCACATATCTAGAAGACCAGAAGGACAGGCATTCCAAGCATGGTTTTAGTATTGCACAATGTGATCCTCAGTGTATTTGCTTACTTCACAGATCTGAACATATTAGCATATAGTTAGTCAGGGTAAGAATTCTACCAATTAACTACTAGTTTCACAAACCAGTTGGAGATTCACCATGCAGCAGAAAAGTCTAACCATGAGGTATAAGAAGTAAAGCCATATTAATATGCTGAGCTGCAAAAGGCTCAAGTCAACAACTTCTGACATTGTCAGTTGTGCTGATAGCTCACTACTATTATGAACTATTGGACTATATATACAGCTATTTTCTCTTAGTTCAATGAGAAGAAAGATTTGTACTAATAGTGTTTATACAAGATACCAAGTCTGCATCTTGTACTCTGAACAAATATTACAAAGACAACAATACGCAATGTATTAATTATTGTAACTGTCCTACTAATCTGTTGTAAAACTGTCTCATTGCTATTTTTCCATTAAAATAATAATAATAATAATAATAATAATAATAATAATAATAATAAAATTTTAAAAATAAAGTAAAAGAGAGTCTACAGGGACAAAGGGGTCTGGATTGTGAATTGCGTTGCTCTGTAGTCTTTCAGGATGAACTTGCATTATCCAAGTCCTCTCTCCATGTCCCACATCACTGCACACTGACTGAGTGACTACAGTGAGAAACAAATCACATAGGTGCTGACCTCAACATACAGTCAGCAGTCCCAAACTCACAGGCTTGGTGTCCATGGACTCAGACAAGTCAAATGTGTGTACTGATCTCCCCAAAAGTTTTCTGTAACTATCACCTAGGTAATACTTTATAATAATGATGTACACGGCATTACATTGTATTTTACAAATAATTTAGAGATGATTTAAAATATATCTGGTGTGGGCTGGGGAGATGGTTCAGTAGAAAAAGCAAGTACTTGCCTGGGAAATGCAAGGTTGTGAGTTCAATCCCCAGTACTGCAAATAAATAAATAAAATCTGATGATACAGGTTTGTCATACACCAGTTCTTCCCCCTGTTACATTCAGGGCTTGAATATTTGCGGAGTTGGGTATCTGAAGGGAATATTGAGAGATGACTGTATGGTCCTTTCCAACAAGTCCTAGAAATGCACACTTAGAGAAGTTATTCAGAATTTCTCTGTATCACTTTTTTTCACTACAAGGTTGTTAAAAAAACATTGTAAATGTCA
The DNA here is from genome assembly GCA_004027025.1 of Myocastor coypus. Lineage (NCBI taxonomy): Eukaryota > Metazoa > Chordata > Mammalia > Rodentia > Myocastoridae > Myocastor > Myocastor coypus. Next base: position 39,273 of record PVJA010004409.1, on the reverse strand, counting down.
CTGTCCAGTGAGAAAAATAACACTTATTTTAAGAAAGACAAGGGAACTACCGAAGGAAAGCAAAAGGAAAATTCTGAGATTGTAACTGTGGAAAATAGCTCCTCCCAATGGCCAGGGGGACAAAGAGAAGAAAGCATTGTTCTACTAGAACCCAGAAGCAATCTTACAGAATCTTTAAGAACAGGTCACTAGCTAGTGACAGTCCTTCTCCACCTCTCTGTCTTACTCCCATCTCCCGTGGAATCTCTTATTGCGAGAAACTATCTGAAAAAGGAGTCACAGAATTTCAGGTGCTCTGTCACAAGACAGAGCAGAGCAGGGAGAAGCTGGGGTGTGAAGGTGTCCTTCAAGGGTCACGGTTAGAAACCATTCTCAATGCAATGGGGTGATACCTTTTGGAGGTGATCTGGTGATAAAGGCTCTGCCTCTGTGGGACGGTTGGAAGCTATCACCACAGAGTGATACTACAGTGAATGTAAGGTTGAATAAAGGTTGGATTTGACCCTCTTCTCTCACTCATCCATACGATACCATCTGCTATGCTGATTCAGCAAGAAGTCACCCCTGGGATAAATTTCTCAATGGCGGATTTGCCAACTTCCAGAGGGAAAAGTTCTAAGCCAATAGATTTCTATTCTTTATAAATTACCCACGCTCAACTGTACCATTAAACAGACCTAGATATGAAGCAGAGAGTGCAACTGTCAGAGGTAAATTCCACATCTTAATTTACTCACTTTACCAGTGTTTGTTAAGGATTGAGGATTCAGGAAGGCAAGACTCTGGTCTTCAAGGAGCTGAAAATAAATAAAGTGAGTTAAGAAGGGGTCTAGATGTGTGAAATGCTTTGGATATTGGGATCAGACACAAGACTATTTTGAAGAGGAAATTATCTCCTTCTGTGTCAGGTGCCCCAAGCAATAAAGCTAAGACATCATTGCTCAGTATGACACTGAAACATTGGCTCTCTTCCCAGGAAAATAAAATACTCTGTACCACCTCCTTACATCCCTGTGTCATCCTAAGATGAGAGGAACTGGAGCACTGGAGTTGTCTGGAGAGTGTCTTACATGGAGTTGTTAGCACAACAAATCTTGGCATATTTCTCTGGGAACTTGATCATTCCTGGATAGGAACCTTCACCATTCTAGAAAAAGAGACTAAAAAGTGCAGGCTCTGTTTCATAACAAAGATAGGATTCCAGTTAGCTAGCTTTCTATTACCTGGAAAGTTAACCATGCAGGCCTTTATATATATATATATATATATATATATATATATATATATATATATACACATATATATGTGTATATATATATATATGTGTATATATATGTGTGTATATATATATATATATACATATATATAAATATATATATGTGTATATATATATTTTTATTTTTATTTTTATTTTTTATTTTTTTTGAGACAGGATCTTGCTGTGCAGTTTGGGCTGGCCTTGAGCTCACTTTTATAGCCTAGGCTGGTCTCAAACTCACACTGATCCTCCTGCCTAAGCCTCCCAAGTGCTGGGATTACAGGCGTGTGCCACCATGCCTGGCTCATGCAGGCCTCTTTGTATGTGTCTGTCTCCATTATACAGCCTCATGCTAGTTTGATTGCTTTTGCTGACATTTTACTCTGTAGTCTACATGTGTTCTGGCTTGGTTGTCCCTCTTATATTCATGTGGGGTCTTCTTGCCCAACCCTATAGGAAGTAAAGGGCCTTCTAATGGAAGGAAATGCTTTGGGGTTTTGCCCGAATGGCTTTCACTGGCCAGTTCATGCATCCTTTTAGTCCTTAGAATTAGTTATTAATACTCTTCACTTTTCCTCCAGGAAATTGTCTCCAGTTAGACAGGAGCCTTTCATAGGTGGAGATCCTCACACACTGCAGCACAGACTTGGGTCAAAAGTGATTCACATGAATTACAAAGGGCCAGTCCTATTTCCTACACAGCTGCCAATTCTCACTTAATTCATGCTCCAGAGCTTTCGGTAGGATCACCTAAAAGCCGGCTTCCAGCTGAGATCATCGCCTTGCTCAGCTTCCTCCCTCCACATTTTGTATCCCTGCCTGTCTCACAGGTGTCCTGAGAGCATTCCCACTGAGTTACTTACACAAGGATTCCTTTTTCAGACTCTGCCTTTTGGGAGCCTGAACTAAGTCACCAGTTACTCTTAGAAGTTCCCAGTATAAATCTTCATCTATATTCCTCAAAGAAGTAAGGTTCAGTCATTACTTGCCGCCTGGTGGAATTATTATTTCCACAATGAAAACATCATTTCCCATACCAATGGCGACATCACCAGGTGTGCTTGGTTCCTCATCCCTAGACAGTCAAATTCTGTGCTAGAAACCAGATACAGACAGTGATGCATGGGCATCCTGGAATAGCTCTCTCTTGTGTTTGGGTCCTTGGTGGCCCATTATTAACTACTATCCAGTCAGCACATGGGACCAAATTAAGTTGGTCACATTCCTGTACCAAAGCCAAAGACTTAATATCAAGGGTTTTCAGCCAGTGTCTGGTCTTCTTCCATGTTTAGTTTTGGAAGATTTATTCTCAGTGATTCTGAGTTGTGTAACATTCTGCTGCAGTAAGCATGTGGGTTGTGGATTGACTTTTGAAATGTGCAGGTAGTGACTTATAGATCACTTATCTGTGTCGCATTGGTCTCATCTTACAAGTGGAGCAACAATACTTACACCAAAGGGTTCTTATGAGAATTAAAATCAATCTATGAGAAACACCCAAGATGAGGCTGACGTCTCCGTAAGTTGCAGCAACCACTACTATCTTCCCTCCCCTTGGTCAGCTCTGCCTGGCTTTCTTATCACATAGGTGAGCACAATTGTTGACAGTGTCACTAGTCTACAGTGCAAAGATCATGTGCAACATGAGGCTTCCTCCACTTCTGGTTCCTCTCTTTTTCTCCTCTGTTCACCCTTTGTGGCCTTTCCATCTTTTTCTGACTTCTTTCTGCATTCCTCCCTTTTCACCCCACCCCTTTCCTGATCTCTATCCCAATCTTTGACAAAGAAAAGTGAGAATCAGAGGTAAAAGCTCAGTGTTCTCTCTCACATATCAATAGTGACACCACAGTCTCCAAGGTGTTCCAAAAAGAACCACTGAGCTCCAGTTGCTTCTCAGAGTGGATCATGATCCTGAGCCTCTCAAACTAGCTTCTTTCCTGTCTTTCTCACTTCCCCATTCTCCTCTTGGTACCTTCAAATCCTTATCTCAGGTTTCTCTTCCCAGAGATTCATCTCAACCCAAGACATAGCTCTATTCTCCTAATACTGTTAAAGTCTCAGTGGTGTCTTGGTGTCATGAGCTAGGTCAGGAACTAGGCAGCCCAAAGTAAGGAGAGAAGAAAGGTAGTGACGTTCTGTCACAGGGCTCCAGATGCCAGTTTCCTCTGCTTCAGATCCGCAACATGATTGCAGTCATAACTCATTGGTATTATTAGCTCTCCCTGGCCCATGTTTCCATAAGCATTTGTCACCCAGAATTATCTCTTTATTACTTAACCATAAGAGTCTTCCCATTTCTCAAAAGACAGAGCAACAGTTTTACAAACAATGGAGACAAAATTGTCTGATAGGAGAAATATATTGGAGGTACCAAGAGCTTGCCAACCAAGAGTTATTAAAACATCTCTCTGGTATCATTAAGGAAGCAAACCAACAAATTGTTCCATTTCTGTTGATGTGAGGTAGGGAGATGGGAGAACAAGGGAGAAATTCCTTAAAGACATATTCATTTTTCTACTCCCTAGCTCTGCAGCAATTAGATGTCAACCATGATCACCCATTCTTCATGCAGTCCCTCATGTATTTATCTCTAGTCATCATTCTTGCCTGAAATTGGAAAGCTGAAAGAACTATACTTTATTTTCCAGCAAACTAACACTAATGGTCAAATTTAAGCGACAGACGACCATTCTTCATGATAATAATAAAGCCCAAAGCCCCTACACAAGATACACTCTTATTTTTGTCAATTCAACTAAATCTTTAGTTTTAGCAAAAGTTTATCAGTACCCTGGGCAATGACTTCCACTAGATGTGGTTGCTGTGAATCTTCACAGAAAGTTAAGCAAATCCATCAATAATTTCCCCAGTCTAAAGTTTGTATAAAACAATATCAACTCTTTCTCCCTGCCCATGGATACTGGACAGAGTCCAAGGTTTCCTGCCTAGGAGAGACCTAGCTCCACTTAAATAACCAACTTCCTGTACAGAGAATACTCTTGATCTGTCACAGTGAAGGGCTACAGTACACATCAATGAGAGGCATAGGAAAATTTATTAAGCAGAATCAAAGAAAAATGGTTTCAGAAGGAAGTTTAGGTGCTTGAGGATGAGGTGAATGATGCAGTGAGTCAGGGGTGTTCAGTATGGTCTTAGGGTATTCTCCAGATAAGTGATCTGAGATGCTTATTTCTGAGTGCTACTGACTTCTTACCTGTTTCCTTAAGGATAGGTTGTCATTAGTGGGTTAAAGCAAAATCTGGCTTTATCAACTAGACGGAGATACAAGCTGTATGTTTCTGAAATTTGGACATTTGGTACTCAATTAGTAGTACTGTTTCAAGCCGAGCGTGGTGGCGCACGCCTGTAATCCCAGCACTTGGGAGGCTGAGGCAGGAGGATCAGTGCAAGTTTGAGACCAGCCTGGGCTACAAAAGTGAGCTCAAGGCCAGCCTGAACTGCATAGTGAGACCCTGTCTCAAAAAGACAAAAAAAAAAAAAATAGTACTGTTTCTTTAAAAGTAGAAGTCCTTGCAATTTATGTGTTTATGGTACTACAATGTGAACCAAATATGGGCTTCTTCTATCTTTAAAATTCTTAGGAATTTATGAGCAAGAAACCTGGAAGTAAAAATTAATAATAATAATAATAATAATAATAATAATAATAATAATAATAATAATAGTGTAGGGATATAAAGGACACTGTGACCTTGAGTAACTGTGTGTCTTGAAGCTACAGTTTTCTATAAAGTTCAAGTTTAGAATCATAATCTGTGCCTCCTTTGTTCTTATCTTTATTTCTCCTGTTCTATCTCATAATCACCCTTCCTGTCTGGTGGTATTCCATAAATCTTAACACAATAGACAAATATCTGCCCTCTTTTAAAGTCTACCACCAAGTCCATATTCTTTCACATACTTACACATATCCCCTGATATTTTTCCAATGAAAATCAAATAGTTTACATATAGTATTGAAGAAGTCATATTTTAATCAATATATCATAGTTTTCTAAGAAATAATGCATAAGCTTATTTGCATAGCTAATGGGTATGCAGTATTCCAGTATTTAAACCTTCATTTTCCAAAGCATGTCCAATGGCAAGTGAATCTCTGACATGCATTTTTGTTTCTCATTTTACATATGTGTGGCATGAAGTATTAATAAATTAAGTTTAATCTTTTGCAGATTTATGATGTATTAAACTGTTAAACCTTGACATGTTCTATAAGCCACTTCACTTTTATTCTAATATAATAGTTCCCAGTTATCTTTGTATATAGAAATCTCTGTTATAGAAATAGCTTTCATGTTAACCACTTTCTCATCAATGGGCTAAAATACATGCTGCTCCCAACTTAAGGGAATGAAGGTGTGTTTAGGCCCATGGTTTCAAAGCAGCATAATGGAGGAAACCTTCTCACCCTAAGGCAGCCAGAAAGCAGAAGAGAGAAAGAAGAAACCAGGGATAAGGATATAGCTATGGCCCTAGGAAACCAACCTCTAATAGCCCCCAACTCCTGACAGCACTTTCAACTATGAACTCATAAATGGATGAATCCACTGATAAGCTTATCACATCTCCATCAGTGTAGCCCTCCCATGAACCATTCACCTTCCAAAAAGCCCATCTCTGAACAAATTAGACTTTTGAGGGACAGATGAGCCTAAGCCATAGCAATCATTCTACTAGAAGACATACTTTTAAAATATAGTTAGTGCATTAGTTACTTTTCTCACTGCTGACACAAAATATTTGACACTTAAAGGAAGAAAGGGTACATGGCTGATGGGACATTGTAGAGTAAAAATAGTCTAGGTGAGTGAGGGCAGATTAGCCCTCTTTCTTTCCCTTAGAGTGGTGTAACACTTATCCCCTTAATTCTAGCTAGAACTGTGCTAAGCCAATCAGTAGACTGATTTAGTAATCACACACTCTTGATTCCAGCAGTACACATTTTAGATCCAGCCACTTTGAAAAGTGCCTCCCTCCATGACTACATCAGGCTTTGGGGGAGACATCTAAACACAAGCCATAACATTCTACTCCTAGAACCCCCCAAGACTCATGCAAATCTTTTCATGCAAAGGTATTTAGTCCATCTCTACGAGTTTCCAAATCCAATCTTTTTCAGTATTTCTGCAGAGTCTGAGTCCAAAATCTCCTCTAATAGTGAAGGAAAACTCTCAGCTGGTTTCTTGTGCAAATGAAAAGAAAGTTAGTGCTTCCAAAATTCAATGGAACAATCTAGACATTATATTTGAAAAGGTATAAAAAGAGGAATACTAAGAAATGCGACCAGCTCAAGACCAAAATCTTGCAGGACAAACATGAAATTGCTCAGTTTGATGTCCAACATATGAGATCATCTATGGCAATATGTAAACACCAAAGGACATTGGTGGGTGGTTCTGTTCTCTGTCTGTGGTTGTAGTTCCCATAGCTTTACTCTTTGGAGGCTCTGCTCCCTCTTTGCAGTTTTCTTCAGATGACATATGCTCCTGGGTTCTTAAACATTTTGGGTCTCAATTGCATTGGCTTCATCCTCACAGCTGCACACACTACTCTGCTCTCCCCAGGGATACACTACCTGGCCTCTCAGGCCTTCTTTTGAAATCTGATTGGAAGCCTTTATGACCTCAAAGCCCTTGCAGTCTGGACACACAAAAAACCAGCACTATGTGGGTGATAGCAAGGTCTGCTGCCCGCTGGAGCAGTAGTCAGGATTCCTTCTCGCTTGGCTATCAGGGACCCAATGATGGTATCACTTGACACTCTGAACCAAATCACACAGAAAATTTATTTAATTTGCTGCCATTTGGTCAAATGCTCTTCTGGTGCACTCTTCTCAATGCAAAGTCTCTCACTTTTGTGACACTGAGGCTGTAAATTCTGGCATCCTACTAGTTCTTGTGATCCCTCAGGTGAGCTCTTCTGTTGTCATCTTCTTAAATACTTTTCTTTTTTTTCCCCCTACTATTCTTTTAAACGATGAACTTCCTCTGTATTCCATCTTTGCAGGTGCCACTTTACTGGAGCTTCCTTCCTGGACAAACTCAAAATGTTTTAAATCATTCTGTGTGGTTCTTTGCTCTTTATTCTCAACATAAATTTATCTAACAGTCCCCAACAGTTTCCATGATACTGCCTTAACATTCAACTGTCTTGAAATTTCCCCTGCAACCATTAATTAGTCTTCCACTCTTCATCTCAATGTCAGGCAGACTCTAGACATGGACAAAATGCAGGTAAACTTCCTGCCAAGCCATAACATACATGTTCAGGAGGCCAACAGTCAAGTTAGTCCTTCTACTCTTTCCTTACAGCAGAAACTTCTCAAGACTTTTTACCAGCATCATTTCTGTCAACATTCTTCTTCTGAGCTCTGGTCTGAATCTCCTATCAGGTACAGACTAAGGCATTCCAGTTCTGCTTCTTCAGTTGGCATCTCCAAATCTTTCTTAGCTTTTCCTCTTCCTGAAAACCATTTCCAAAGATTCCTGAACCATATGGTCTGATACAGTAACATCAATAACCCCACTCCCAGTACTAAATTCTACTTCACTTACTTTTCTCATTGCTGTCACAACATACCTAACATCCAAAGTTAAACACAGAACATCTTATTTGGCTTACAGTTTGTAAAAGTTTCAGTTCATAGTGAAGTGGCTCCAAGATAGAGTAGCATGGCAGAGAGGTATCGCAGAGGAGAAATAGTTCACAGCAAAAAAGCAGGAGAAAGTGGATTAGACATTTTTCTGTCACTAAAGTTTATGCAAGCTAGTTGCCCTAGTAAGGTGAAACCCTCACACTCTTAATTCTAGATAGATATGTATCAAATCAGCAAGTAGACAGATTAAGTAATCACACTTCCTTAATATCCATAGTACACACTTGAAATCCAGCCACCTCTGAACAGTGTTTCCCACTCATGACTACACAAGCCTTTGGGGTAAATCCAAACACAAACCATAATAGTTAAGGAAACACTTACTTAAAACTATTTAGATTTCTCCAAAAATTAAGGGAGAAATTACCTTTGAGCCATATGAAGAAAGGACAATTGAGAAAGGCCAAGAATTAAAAATCAAAAGAGAGGGGCCAGGGAGATAGCTCTACGGCACAAGTGTCTGCCCGGAAAGTGCAAGGTCGTGAGTTCGAACCCTGGTCACACACACAAAAAACGTATTAAAAAAAGAGAGAGAAGATGTGTCTACAAGTTGGAAGAGCAGCTCACAAACACTTCTGCTGCTCAAAAATATTCTGAGTAGTTTTATGAAGTGTCAGGTGTCTACCCTAAGTATCAAGCTTGAGAAAGCAGATAATCACTTTGGATGGATTCTAATGACCAATAGAAAGATAATTTCTTATTCATGATACATTTGAGAACAATTTACATGTGGATTTTTTTTTTTTTAAAAAAATGACTATTAGAGTTCCTTTGAGGTATTTGTTTAACTTTTTTAAAAAGTGAAACAAACTATATCAAAAATTTATGTGCCTAGGCCAAAGCCTATTTTATCATTCTCAATTGACTTCACCCCAGGCTATGAGATAACATGCTTTTATTTAAAGAAAAGAGTTTTATGGGAGAGACTGGCCGTTATTGATGAAAATGAGGAAGGATTATGATGTACCAGTGTTAAGGGGACTGGACAGAGATCTAGGTGGATCTTCCTCCCATAAAATGTGAGGAAATTCATAGGTCTGGGAGCAACCTGAGGAGGAAGAAAAGCAAATACATACTTGAAGTAGGATGGACATTATGGGTGAGGGCAATAGAGGAATTTGCAAGGAAATCCAGCTGGTTAGAAAGTCTTTGTGTGGAGCCATTTCCAATATTTTCCTTGACATTATCTGTATTCATGTAGGTGCCAATGTGGATCGTGCAGCTCTTATGCATGAAGGAGTGAGTCAGAGGAGGAATGAGACCAAGTCCTTGCCTCAAAGAGCTTCCTTCCTAACACTTTAGCAAATAATTGCAAGTGAGCCTGTTGCCAAAGGACAAAATTACAACAATTTCGCTTTCAGAACATAATTGACTTTGTTATCAAATATACAATTGTGCAGAACTTCGTTTCATAAAATAAAACAAGTGAGCAGAAAAATCTGGTCAAATAGATAACTTAAGAAAGGAGAATCCAAGGACAAAAAGTTAATCAGACATTTCACAGTCACTGTCCTTATAATGGGGACAAAGAGACAGAACAGTAATTGCTAACATTTTTGGCATGAGGGACCTGATTTTGGGAAAAACAATTTTTTTCCATAGATCAGGATGGAGAAGATTTTATTAGTTTAATTTTATTAGCATGTTTACAATAATTACTAATTATTTTCCAGGGCATCACTGCCTCAGCTGCATCTCAGATCATCAGGACTAGATTATCATGAGGAGCTTACCAGCTAGCCCCCTCCCATGTGCTGCTCACACTAGGGTTGACACTCCTTTGAGAATTCACTTCTGCTGATGGATAGAAGGCAGAGCTCAGGCAGTTATGTGAGCCATGGGGAGTTGCTGTAGATGAAGCTTTGCTTGCTTTGATGTCCTGCTCACCTCCTGCTGCTTGGCCTGTTTGCTTACAGGCCACAAACCAGCATAGAGTGGGAGCCAGTCTTTAGAATAAAAAAGACTAATTGATTAGTCCATATCCTTAAAATCACTTATATTGCATGTGGGTTAAAGCAAAGGGAACTTAATTATTTTGAACCAGTTCTGGAGGGGAATTTGCCTATTGGCTCTTATTTCTCCTGGTTTCTAGAAAGGTATTTCTCCTGGTTTCTAGAAAGGTCAACTGAGTTTCAGCTTGGGGACATGAGACTTTACCATGAACAGCACCCATTTTGATTTTTGTTCTAGTTTGTTGAGTCCCAGAGAGAAGCCTAGTCCACAACAGTAGCCTCCTGTAATTTCATTTAACATTGCCCTAAGTAAAAGTCACACAATTGTTTTATGCAAATTTGCCAGAAGTTACCCTGGAGGTAGAAATACAAGAAATACATTTGGAGGTTAATCCCAGGACATGTCCATAAAGAGAAAAAAGAGTGAAGAATGTAGGGAAGAAAAAGGGATGAAAACCAGTGAAGTGTCCAAGTAAGTCTCTGTTTGGCCTCGGAGGATCAGTCCTATTGGCAGTCTCAAGTTTCCTCACAAGAAAGGCAAAGGAGCTTGGGTTTTTATTCACTGGCTGCTTCTCAAGAAAGAAGAAAATGATAAGTTTTCAGTACTTCAAGCCTGCTGTACACAAGCATAAGAAAAGCAGATACCCAGAAATTCCTTCAGTAATAGATGGTGGAGCTGGAAGTTAGCAACTCACAAGCTTTATAAGGGCTTTGTGGTCTTTTAGGGTACAACCCAGCCTACATCCTCAAACCCGCCTGTCTTAGTCATTTGCACAGTCACTGAAACCCTTGACTTAGAGGAGAAGACATTTATTTTGGCTCTCAATTCAAAAGGTTTCAGTCCAGAGATGGCGATCTCATTAAATACGATGGTAGAAGGCCCTGTACAGAGGAATGCTGCTCCTGTCATAGCGACCATGAAGCAGTGAGGCAAGAAGAGCCAGGGAGAGAGAGACCCTCTCAGGTGAAGCCCACTGTGATCTATCTCCTCCATAAAGACCCCAACTGCTATTAGCACATCAGCCTAATCCAATCAGTAGATCAGTCTATAAGGAGTACAGTACTCCATCATCCAGGTACCTTCCAAACATATAAGACTTTAGGGGGATATTTTCCCATCTAAACCATAACACCCAGTTACCATCACCACCCTTGCCCCTGTCAGTGCCTTCCAGCCCCTGTTGTATCATAGACTCTCACTTTACCAGACAATTGACATTTTTAAAAAGGTCCATGGCATGTTCCACTGTCGAGTCTTTCTTTATTCCATTCCCTCTGCATTCAGTGCACTTCCCATCAACATTCTTCTCAAAGGCTATTTCCTTGATGAATATTTTCCACTTCTCACGTGTAAAAGTCATAAACACTGCCATTCCAGTCTTGTTCCTTCTACAGAAGCATCACAGTAATTATACGCCCACAATAATTCACCTTTCTGACAAAAGTGACATGATGCCCCACGTAATTTGCCTGATTTTTATTGTACCCAGAGTCCTACCAGAAGAAAAGAGAAAGGGCAAGGAAGACCAGGCACCTACCTTTTAAGGGCTTTTTCTAAGAGTTGCACGGTATTTTAACTTTTACTGCGTTAAACTTAATCCCATCATCACATCTAAATGTAAGGAAGTCTGAGACACACTGAAAGTCTATACAGTTTCCACTCAATTATTCTCTCCATTTATTTCTTATCTTCCATCTTTATGGGTTTGCTTATTCACCAAGTCTCATATACTAGCCTATACCTACATATCATATATTTGTTATCAAAGATTTTTGCTGACCCTGAATCTTCTGTTGGATATTCAGGGATATGTTAGGATCCTCAAGCTTGAGGAGTTTTCTATGAAATAAAGTGAATAATACTATGAACTGAAAGCAATATTTCTAAAAATTTTAATATTAATTGAATGTTTATAAAATAGCATCAAAATATTAAACATTGACTGCTTTTCGTGTAGTAAGTATAAAAACTAATAACAAATACATTCTTATATGAACTGAAATGAAAATACCAGTAAAACTCTACAAAAACTAACCTTTACTTCAATTGTCCCATCTAAAGTTCATACAAGACAACAATACATTCCATACCCATGTATCACTTACACTGACAACACATATATTTTGCTTTCCTAGTCTTTTTGTAGGACATACTTGACATCTTGCTGGCCTTTCTGATAGTTAGAGGGGGTCTTATTATATTATGCAAGGTGTGGTTAACAGAAGCACAAAATATTCATAAAACAAAGCATTATATTCTTAACATGTACTGTGTTTGTAATAAACATCAGCATTTTTGCATCAACTATGTACTTGTTTATAAAACCTAAAACCTTTTATTTTGTTGTAGAAAGTTTCCATCTCAGGTTTATGTTTTTTGAGGTTTCCCTAACAGTAGTTCAGCATGGTGCATGCTGACATGAACAGTACCAGTTTGCTTTTCCTTATCAAAAATGAGGCCAATGTCATCTTTTTAATTTTTTTTTTGTCTTTGGAGACAGGGTTTTGCTATGCAGTTTAGGCTGTCTTTGAGTTCACTTTTGTAGCCCAGGCTGGTCTTGAACTCACGCAGATCCAGCCTTCCAAGTGCTGGGATTTTGGGCAGGTGCCACCACGCCTGGCTTAAATGTCATCTTTCTTAAATCCAAAGATTGTACTATACAATTCTCCATTTTGAAATTGTAACATTTCATTTGGAATTTCTACTTTGTTCCTGCATACAGTTAGTAGTAGTAAGTATAAAAACTGTTTGAAAACTGTTGGGAGCCGCAGGAGGCCAGAACTTTGATCAACTGTGTGTAGGTAGGACTGGGCCTTCCTGCTTGGAGCAGAAAGCTACCTCAGGGCTGAGAAAAACACCCTGTTGAGAAAAACATCCTGTCAGGTTCAGGCCAGCTATTGGTTGCTGAGTAGCCTTGTGTCATGGGATGCAAACTTTGTAGAAGTATAAATAAAGGATCATTTCTGTATGAGTTGAGTTAGTCTCGCCCATCAGGCAGACTGATGACCACCTAGCCCAACTTTTCCTCTTGTCTATCTTTCTCATTCCTACCACTGTGTCTCCTCGGGGTTGAACCATTCACAGTAAGATCAACGGATCCCTAAAGGAAACCAGTGAAAAACAATTGTCAAATGTTATATTTATGATTAGTTTTGGAGATGGGAGCAATAAGGCTATTTGCAAAATCACTCAGTTGAATAATGACCTGGTACCTAGTTCAAGGATTAATATGTAAATTGACAGCATCATAAGTCTTAGCATCGACAAGGGCATAAAGTTTATGAAATATTTTAAAGATTTTTCAGATTATGCCACCTGAAGACACAGTGGCAAGGAAATGCTAGAAGATGTTCAATAGTGATAGCCATGTACTCTGATGGTGTGTAAACTATTACCCACAAATCTCTCAAGCAATGAGCAGATCACAGCCAGATTATGCATTCTTTTTCTTTCTTGTTGGGTGGCTTTGTCATCATATCTTAGACAACTTTAAAAGAAAACAAGTCTCCTCAGTGTCATTGTTACTCCAGAAACCTCAAACTCATACCCATCACTTTTCCGTAAATCTTTTACATTCCTGCGATTGCCATGAGGAAGCCCTGTTATGTACAGCAGATGGAATGCTTGTGGCTCAGCTAGTGAGATATTAAAATAAATGCAATTTTTAATTTGGCTATTTTGGGGCATCCAAAAAATTTTGCTGGAGAATTATCATTCAGGTAAAAGAAGGAAAAAAAAAAAAAAATCTCAGAGCTGGCTTTCACCCTTCCCTCCCGCGCTGAATCTAAGTGAAGACCCAGACAGTCAGCTACCTCTCCTCCCCTCCCTGCCATTTCTTCCCAAAGTAGGAACCAAATCATATTAAGTTAGGCTATATCAGGAATCCAGAATGCCTCCCACTGAGTTAGCAAGGAAGAGAGAGAAGGACCAAACTTTAAAGATTTGATTTTAAACCACGTGTTGTCCGAGGAGTGTGTATGTGTGTGTGTGTGAATCTTTTATTTCACAGTGGTTGCCTGAAGTATTTTCACAATGCATTTCAATAATCAGTGCTTTAAAAAGCAGTGGTATCCTGTAAAGTGGTATCTCCATTTCCAGAGCTTGGGATTTTTCCTACATCCTTGGGGAAAGGTCCCCATGCGCAGAAGCACTAGAGCTGGGAGACCAAGTGGATCTATGCCTAAAGCAGCTTATAGAGGTTTTCATTTCAAATAAAATATAGTATTTTTTTTATTACAGAGCCATACATTTTTTTAAAAAAAGTTTGAGATATGAATGTGATTTCTAATTATAACAGACATTAATGTTTTAAAACTAGAACAAAATCTAAAATTTCTACTTTTTTAGTTTTTTGCTTCCATTTAACTGTTCTTTTATCTATTACATTGTTGTATGTGGATGGGGATGTCTTGTTTCTCCTCTTGGTATTTGCTTCTATAATCAGAAATAAAATTATATATTAAAGAAAAAGTATAAAACATTTTTCTTGTATTCCATTATTTGTGTATTTCTCATCTTGTAGCATTTTATCTGTTATAATTCTCAACACTGAAAAGCAGGGCTAGCACTCCCCCCAAGAGGCTTCACCCTGCCAAGATCCTCTCTTTTTCCACCTGGATCATTCCATTTGGTGGCATGACCATACTGAACTATTTCCAGTAGTCAACTATACTCACATTGCTGTTTTCTTTGTTATCTGTATGAAGGAGGTATGCCTTCCCTGTCTGTATGGGTCACCTCTTGCTCCATTTCACCATTACAAGAACTTGGGCTCACATAAACGTTATTATCATATTCATCATCCATTCTTCAGTAACCTTGACCTCCTCAAAACTTGTAAATCTGATTTTTAATCTACCATTGTACTGAACTGGGCTACTTCTACCAGAAAAAACACAGGAAAACTTTTTGAACAAAAAATCCTACATGGACAGAAATTTAGCAATGAGCATTTTATAGGTAATGCTCAATTGTTGCTTCTTAAAGTTCCCATACATAATTTGCTATTTGTCTAGCACAGTGGTTCTCAACCTTTCTAATGCCCTGACCCTGAAATACAGTTCCTCATGTTGCGATGACCCCAAACCAAAAAATAATTTTGGTGGCTATTTCAAATTACTAATTACAATAAATAACATTTCACCATGGCATAGCATGGGTTTAAATATGTATTTTCCGATGGCTTTAGGCGACCCCTGCGTTTTGGTCGTTCGATCCCCACTGGGGTCGTCACCCACAGGTTGAGAACTGCTAGATTGTAGCACATGGGTGAATGTGCACATGGATTTTCACTTTACCCAGGCACAGCTGCTGTGAGTCACACCCACATTGCATTATGGTAAAGTACACTTTTACATAAAAGAAGGGTGGTGTGGGTATATTTTACCCATTATGATGCTCAAGTATACGTTTGCTAAACCTGTTGGATGGAGCATTCTGTGCATAAAAATCCTGCTTTAACAATTTTACACATGTGCACACAATTTGCCACTTGTCACAACAAGTGGGTAAGCACACTTGCTTCTTGTATCCCTCAGGTGCATCTACTGTGACACAAGCCAGTTCCTATTATGCTAAAGGACAAATTTACAGTAGAAGTAGTGTGGGATGAGCTGTTGTAACCTAATGTTATACCCCGTGTGTCTTTTTTTGTTTGTTTTTGATAAGAAATAACAATGTGACATTTTCAAAACATATTAGTAGTACATTCCCAATAATTGATACAATGCATATTGTTGTCCTCATAGTAGTTATACAGAGCACAGGATGTAGACATGGTAATTTTTCTAATCATTATTGGTACAAAAAATTTCTTCTCATTGAACTAAAAGAAAGTACTTGCATATATAGTCCAGTATTCCATAATTGCAATGGATTCTTGGCAGAACTGGCAATGTATGAAGCTGTTGATTTAAGCCTTTTACAGTTCAGCATATTAATCTAGCTTTATGTTTTATGCCTCATGGTTAAACTTTTATGCTTTGTGGTTAAGGGCAAGTTAAAACAAGACCTATATAACAAAACATGTAACCTGTGTATTTCCCAAGGTCAGTCAAATCCCCTCAGGATTTACTTTGAAACCACGTACAGTGCTTTGTAGAAATATTGTCAGTGTCAGCCATCTGGCTGAGTCACGGCCATTGCTTGACCAGTTTGCTCTCTGTGAAAGCCCGAGAGAATGTTTTTTTTCTCTAGGTGACTCTTCTCAGGCACGCTATACTTCATTTATCCTTTTCCTCTGTAGTACCATAATCACCTTGAATGGAAAATTTGGGAAACCACTGAATTATGGGATGTTACAGCACAGGTTCTTTTATGTCCTGAGTCCTCACTGACCTTGAAAGGCTGGGCCAAAATACTGGCAATCCTTGTAGCCCTTTTTTTTCCACTAATTTTTGGTTTGTAAACTTACATTCTTACCCTCCAAAAGAGAAGCTTCATGATACTATTACTGCATAACATAGGTATGTGAGCTTAATGTCTCTGTCTTTCTGAAAATCAAACATCTTACACTTAACTTGGAATCAGATTTTTTCATCAATCATTGATATTCTAATAAATCCCTACACAATGTGATAAAAGGAGTTACACATTTTTACACAGACAGCACATTTGTGCTGCTTCTAATGTAATTTCAGTTACTGCTATACTCTCTTTGAAGTAAATGATTGGCTAACAAGAAAACAAACAAACAAAAAGTATTAAATGAGAGTAAGAGTCTAGGAAAAATGCTGAAGGATTGACCGGCTACAATTTTGCATATACTTAGATTTCTACCTTGTGTGTCTTAACACTTACTAATATCTCTCTTCTTATTATTGTTCTTCTTTTTTTTTTATCATGGTAAGACATTAAAATCTGATGTATATTTAATGCAGCTCCATCAGGATGAGCTGCATTTCAACTGAGCATAGTTGTAACCCCATAGGTAACACAGCTTTAGACTACAAGAAACAATTGATATTTCAAAAATGGCTGAACAACAAGGTAGAAACATACTGAGTGCCTGAAGATTATAGCACTCCCTGACAAGGCTGAGGAGCTTATCTCCAGGCTCCATTTACACTAGAGAATAAAAGACTGTATTATCTTTTATATTTTGGTTTTCTGCTATGGGCAGAAGTTAGTAAACCAAGGAAAGTTTTTCTGCTATGCTGAAGTGGTGCACCAGAGACCCATGTGAGGGTTAATTTGATCTTTCTTAAGCAACATTTAAAAACCAGCAATGTCATGTAAATGTGTAGATTTCTATTTCTTCTCAAAATATTGGATAAAGTGGCATTGTGGTTTGTTTCTAGATGTGCCCCAAAGTCATGGCGTTGGGTTCCAGAATGTGTGACTAATTCATGGCCCAACGCTGTCATTGAGTGTGAGTGCTACTCCCACCCTTGGGTGGGTCACCTGCATGCCACAGAAGGGAGGGAAAGAAGCTTGCTCACTCGCTGTTCTCTTTGGCTCTTATGGCTTTTCCACCATTAACTGTTGCCTTTCTGCCATGTCATGCTGCCTTGGAGCCAGCTGACTGTGGACTGAAACCTCTACAAACTATGAACTATCCAGCCAGACTATTTATTTATTTATTTATTTATTTATTTATTTATTTATTGCAACAGGGATTGAATTCAGGAATTGTGCTTGCCAGAAAAGCACTTATTCCTCTGAGCTATCTCCCCAGTCCACAAACTGCAAACTAAAGAAACCTTTTCTTCCTTAATTTTGCTAGTAGGATATTTTGTCTCAGCAATGAGTAAAAAGAAACCAACACAAAAGGGGAAGGCTGAGAAGCAATATTTGGCTGATTCTGAGTTAAAGGTGGTCTCAAGAGATAGGGCCTAAAGTCTACTTTTGTTATTACCCAATGCTTGAAATGTTTACTATTAATATACCTAATTCAAATATGTTTAGATGTTGGCTATAGCTTGGTCCAGTAGCCATCCTCTACTTTCTATGAATAGTCAAGTTCAAAACTTCCAGCTTTTCCAGATAATTATTCTCAAATGGAAGCTGTCACCTTGGAAGATTATACATCCTCTACTATAAAGGGCAGCCCCAGCATAGATATGCAAAAGGCTGGGATTTTTGTGTCAAGGCAGGTGCAACTCTGTGGGACAACTCATGCTCCATGGGACTTTCTGAAAGTCCCATGGTATCAAGCTAAAGCATGGTTCCACCTAAAGGAATAAATTAGCTCAGCATCTTCCCCTACTCGATCCAGCTTCCCTTGCCTGAGAGTATTTCAGGAACAAGTCAAATATAACCAAATTCCCACTCCAGTTTGGCTTCTAGGAAACAAACCCCTTTAAAGAATTTGAATTTTCAGGCCAGAGACATAGGTCAGTGGTCTAAGAACCTGCTTGGCAAGCTCAAGGATCTAGATTCAATCCTGGGTACCTTATGCCATGCTGGCCCCATAATCCCAGCTCTGGGGAGGCTAAAACTTAGCAAGATCACTGTGAGTCTGAGCTGCATAGTGCAACCCAAATGCATATTTTTTAAAAAAGAAAATAAAAAGAATTTGAATTTTCCATCCCTGGTATAGCAAGAAAACTGAAGAATGTTGAAACAGTTAAAATGCACCCTTGCCTCTAGGCAGCACTGGCCAGAAGAACATCAAGGAGTCACAGTCAATCTTGAGAGATCAATACATACTGTCAGATTGATGGTTATCATGAAGGTCCCAGGATGCATTGCTGCACTGGCATGAGAGTTATTGTTCTGATAAAACACATGATTCTTTGTTCCAGGCACCACAGGCTGACTCATTTCCCAATTATTGCTTATGCTGACTTGGATGTTCTTCCTTTATCATCAACAAAAACAAATAGTTCAGCCACAGCCAACATCATAAAGCCAGTATGACTCCTGACTACTGCCAGAAAGGCCAATATGATTGTACAGTAAGGGTGCCGGCAGATGATTTCCTCAATATTTATTCTAATAGCAGAGCTTAGACTACAGACATAGAATGGCTAGCCCATTACTTTAGACATAACATAATTAGATTTTACTTATTTACATACTACATTAGAATGAAATTCTATGAGACCTGTTGAGAAGAATGTCATTGGCTAAGTCCTAGCTGGCACAGCTTCAGAGGCACAGCAACATTCCTACTGAAGTGCTGCCCCCACCATCTCTTGGGAAGGGAATCAAGCAATGGGGGAAGAGGAAAGAGACGGAGGGAAAGCATATATAAATAAGTGTGTATATATAAATGTGTGTGTGTGTGTGTGCGTGTACCAACACCACACTACAAATGTACATGTTTTGCATCACAACTGTGTACAATGGACCAAAAAAGTGCAGTGAAAAGCCACTAAAATGCCTACTGTGCCACACAGACCCCAGAGGAAAATTTCAGAAACCACATCGGGTTTTGATTTACAGAGGAATGCTCCACAAGGAGAGAACAGAGAAGTCTTGATTGTGCTGCCCCACACTTCTCAGGCCTGCCACCACTTGGATGCAGAGATCGGACACTCCCAAGCCAGGTGGGGTAGTGGGTGGTTGGGACAAGTTGTTCAGAACTTTTTTCTGCTGTTGAAAACTAGGAAGAGCTCCAAAGAGCTTTTTCTGATATGAGTTATACTATATACATTTAATGCAGTAGAAATGAAACTGAAGATATTTTAAAATATTAATTAAAAGTATAATAATAAATTTATTAATGCTATTTTCCATAAAAATAACTATCTTTTCCAAAACCAAAAACTTGGGAGAAGTGGGATGCTGGTACATTTTTGTAAATCATTTTATTTTATTTTTTTAGTGGAACCTGGGATTGAACTCAGGTCCTTGCGTTTGCCAGGCAAGAACTTACTCTACTGAGCTATCTCCCCAGCCCCTACCATTTTTTTTTTTTTTTTGTGAGACCAGGGTTCGAACTCACGACCTTGCACTTGCCCAGCAGGCACTTGTGCCTCGGAGCTATCTCCCCAGCCCAGTCCCCCTACCATTTTAAATGTCTGGCTTATCTGAAAACAGCTAAGTGTATTTTCACATCTGTTTCTGCATTTAGCCTTTGCTCCCCAGGTAACCTCTGGAAATTTACTGTATACTGGAGAAACAGAGAAGGCTAAACAGCAAACAATCTGTGAGGATAATGAACATTGCTTTTACTTTTAACAACTTTATCCTTGGACTGAAACTAGTCTGTGATAAGATAAGAGCAGAAATTGATGAAATGTTTAGAAATATTTACAGCTATTTATCACTAATTTTATGTTTGTTGAATATAATAATAAGGCTTTGTTTTGTCTTTTGTTCTTTTCCATTTATCAAAGTTATTTTATTATATTATATTTGGCCAAAAAAAACCCCTACAATGGATTGATAATTAAGAAGAAAGAAGAGCTTTCATCACAGTTTCTGAAGGAATAGCTAACTTGGCACTGCTCCATAGGTGGTTCTTGACCAAATATATCTGGACCAAGCAGGAATTCTCAGGCTTCACTCAGACCAAATGAAGCAGAAAGCTTGGAGATATGCAGCAAGCTGGGCTTTGACCCATCCTTCAAGGACTTAAGCTCAGTAACATTTGAGAACCACGTAATTTTCTGTCTGCTTTAAATTTTAACAGTTTGGGTAAATAGAAAACACTAAAATTGACATAGGAGATGTATCTCCAAACCTGAAAGATGCCTGGAATGAGTTCGTGTTCTCTAAAACTGAAGAATGAATTTTTGGGAACAATAGAGGTTAAGAGCAGAATATATTTATTGGAGAAAGAAAACCTCTGTCTGAGAGAAGCGCAGAAGATTTGTATATGTTGTCCAGGAATCTGTCTTTTCCAGGGATTTTTATAAAGCAGAACCATGTGGTGAGGCAGGTTTAGGGTGGGAAACATGGGAACTCTACATAAGGTAGGAGAAAAACTATGGTAGACCAGTGTTATGGTTTATGTCTAGTTGTCCCCCCAAAGCCTCATGTAGTCATTGGGTGGGGACTTCTAGAGTTTGAGACTTCATCCATGATCCCTGGGATTATAGGTTTTAGTACTGATGGGATTATGGGTAGAAGTACTTCTGGGATTATGGGTGTAGCCTAGGGCAGGAGCTAAGGCGGAGAGCCTGAATGTAATATAAAGAGAGACAGAGAGACAGGCTTCAGCTGTTGCTCTCAGCTGTTGCTCTCTGTTGCCCTGTTTGGTTGGCCACTTCTGCCACCATTTTGTTGCTGTTCCGCCGCCATGAACTGGATGCTTTCCACCCTGCTCCACTCAACCTTGGGCCAGCCAAATATGGACTGAAACCTCCACGAACTGTGAGCTAAATAAACCTTTCCTTCCTTCATTTTGAGTGTCGGGTATTTGTCCCAGCAACGAACAAAAAAATAACTAAGACAACCAGGAAGAGTACAACTGCTCAGGTAAAATTGATCAAATCCAGGACCAAATGGGAAGTGAGTCACGTAGCAGGCAGGGATGAGTATAGAACTGGAGTTTCCCCTGTGAGGGGCTGGGTTAGTGACTCTTCCTGGCTTCCTCAAGGTGATTATCAATCCTGGATGCTTATCATTAGGGAGGTAAAGCATTTGCCTGAGTTTTCGTCTTGAGGTCTGGCCCAAAGCAGGCATGTCTGTCTCTCCTACAGTTTTAAGGCATCTTGTCTTCCACACCGGCCCCTTCTGAGGGCCTACTCCTGGCTGACTGTCCATAACATTTTTATCTGATTTAGCTGCCTACAGCAAAATGATCATGCTTCTTACCTTACAAAATAAACTGAATATTGTAACTATAAAAGAAATATAGGCTGTTAGGGTGATTAGGAATCTGAGTGATTAAAATATATGATCAAAAAAATGATTCTTATTTGAATTGTCTGTGAATAGACATGCACATATATAGAGGCTTCAGGGCATTAAATAAATGTTTGGTAGGATTATGAGTTACTTGTAGGAATGGACAAGTATGAAAATGTGAGGATTCATTCTTTGTATTTAAATATTGCTTAGTTTGCAGGATGAGTGTGTGTGGAGGACCACCAGGAGAGCCCCCCCGCCCCCCATCCAGGAAAGAAGAGCTTTTGGCCCTACTTTTGTGTATTGCTATGTACGATTTCATTATCCCCTCCATTTGGCTTTAAGCAATTCAAATGTGTCCAGCTGAGGTGTTGATGTGTAGTCTTTAAAGCACTGTGAGAGTTCAGCGGTGCCCTGCCACCAGTAGCTCCCAAGTAGTATATGTGAGCAGGCCAAATGAAGCCATGCTGTCCACTGAGACTGAGGCCCAAGAAAGAATCTGAAGCAATCTATGACATCTCAGGGCATGAAGAGTACACATCAAAGCCAAAGCGCTGACCCCTAAATAGGAGATAACTATTCAATCTGTGGTACACAGATTTCTCTCTCTCTCTCTCTCTCTCTCTCTGCCTCCTACAGGGGTGCTATTGTGCCTCCTAGCCCAGCTCAGATATTTCCTGCCACTTTCACTATCACTTGAGCCACTCCCCTCTTCACGAATTAATAAAACTCATGTTTTAGTAATGGTCCTGGGGCCAGATCTTTGTTCCAGTTAGTCATTGTTCTAACTGGACTTAGGACACCCTTGGTTCCCCACAACTACAAATATGTGATCTCTCAATTCTCTCCTTGGATTTCACTGGAAGTGTTAGGTTGGAATATTCCAGTACTTTTCATTTGGCAGTACATATTCACAGTGTGTAATAACTGCATTCGTTGTGTGTGGGAGTGGGGTTTGGTGAATTCACTATATGTAACTCACGTTCATTCTTTTTTCTTTCCCTTTCCTCTCCCTGTCTTCTCTCTTAAAAACCAATGTCCTGGATCTCTGCTTCTAAAATTTAACTCTGTATCACTTTGCGAATTATAGATTCTGATTCAGTGATCCAGGACAAGGATAGAATATTATTTCTAGTAAGCTGCAGTGGATACTGCTGTAGCTAGGCATTGGCCACACTTTGAGAACACTATAGAAGAGTGCTATGTGGTGTGGGCACAATGACAAAACAGTGTCCTCAGGGGTGGGGCCAAGGTACTGGGTGCTGAAGTCTGCATAAGGCTTAGCACCAAGGGAGCATGATCCCTGGAAACCCAATGGATGGAATCTTCCTATCTTTTAAACCGAGGTCAAGGCAACAGAAAAATGGGCCAATTTTCAGGCAAGTAAGTTAGCATAGTTTATTTTCCTTTTGGTCTCAGTTATGAGATCATGACAGACAGCTTGAGCCCAGGCTTCAAGCTGCCAGGAGTTCCTCCTCTTACACTTTTGCTCCCTGTACCACCTTGCTGGCATTTTGTATCTCTGTTGCACTGAATCTGAAGAGGTCAATATGTCAGGTAACGCAGCTCCCCAGGAAGCTGTGCTGGGTGCAATTGGACCAAGTGACCATCTGCTGACCTTGAGAAAGGCAGAGCAGGAGCTGAACATCTCCATAACTACATAGACTGTGATATTTAGGCCAGCACCAACAACAGTTCTCAGGAACCAACATACATCCTCCTCAGGCCAGTGAAAGACTTGAGTGAAAACAAGGTCTTTCCCATCTCTTGCCTCACCCGAGGATTTTGTATGCCATGGGCAGAACCTTTCCAACTAATGACTCTGTCCACAAGTAAATTCACTGATTTTAACTTGAGACTTTATGCTATGATTTATGGTAGTTTTCCTATGAGAAAACACATTCTGAGTTCCACGTAATTGCTTGACCAATAAATAACTCTGTGGAAAATAAAAATATAGGATCTAGTGTTCTGAACCAATATTTGTTTAATCTTGCCAGATTTGGGGATTAAAAGTAGATAACCAGTAGCCGGGCGTGGTGGCTCACGCCTGTAATCCCAGCACTCGGGAGGCTGAGGCAGGAGGATTGGTGTGAGTTCGAGACCAGCCTGGGCTACAAAAGTGAGCTCAGGACCAGCCTCAACTGCATAGCGAGACCCTGTCTCAAAAAGACAAAAAAAAAAAAAAAAAAGTAGATAACCAAAATTTCCCTCCCATCCAAAATCTTTGAGAGTAAAGCGTGGTCCTAGATAGTAGTCTAGTGTTTTCTTACTTCTACCACTTGATCCCTTTTAGTGATTCCCATATCTTTACCTCACTTCATTTCGTAGTTCTAATGCCAACCCTTTTCTTCTCTTTGCACTCACTTGTACCAAGTCGGACAATAACCCTGTGAAAAAGTAGTCATGAATGAACCTATTTTAAGAGATCAAGACAACCTAGCATCACAACAAATCACAGCTAGGTGGGTACTGACAACAAGAAGAGTTGAGAGGCAACCAACAGGCAAATCACCTGGAATGATGAAGAAGGTAGGACTTCTCCAAAGTGACACAGGCAGTAACCATGCTAGGACCAGGGGCAGAAGTCAAGAGCATGATGTCTTGCATTACTATATCTGCAGGTCCTGAAAG
This sequence comes from Myocastor coypus, assembly GCA_004027025.1. Taxonomy (NCBI): domain Eukaryota; kingdom Metazoa; phylum Chordata; class Mammalia; order Rodentia; family Myocastoridae; genus Myocastor; species Myocastor coypus. The sequence continues at coordinate 15,013 of PVJA010004409.1, read as the reverse complement.
CACAACTTTTGTTGTTGAAGAAATCAACTTCAACTCATAGGACAAATGTAAGTTATTAGAGGGGTTTGATTCCCCTCAAAATAGAGAGAAATTCAAACCAGTTATATCTCAGAGAGGATGGGAATCAGAATGGTTCTGAGACTCTAGACAGAAGAAGCCATTTCTTGTCTTCATGAGTCATTCCAGTTTTAAATGTTCCAAAGTCTGATTGACCACTTCTGAGAGCTCAGCTATATTCTGAAATGTGATTTACTAAAGGAAAACTAAAGGATTGCTACCAAAAAGCATTGCATACTATAAATTCTGCATTGCACCGGCTGCATTGCCAGGTTTCTGGTTTACACTCTAGGCTTGACACTCTGTGCTATTTCTTTCTCCCTCAGTGAGAACCACAGAGAGAAATTCATTCAACAGCAACATTCCTCAGGCAATACTCAAGTAGTCCTGTGCTCACTAAGGTTTGGAAGGGGATGATGGATGTAGAAACCCATCCAATATAATTGTGTGGGAGAGGTGTATACAGGCAGTGAGATTAGGGGAGGATGTAGCCAGGTGCACTCAGGGAGTTAAGTCTTGAAGAAATCACCCTTGAGATAATGATCCTGGAGTAAGCCTGAGAAGAAATTATAGGCAGAGGTTTGACAGAAGTACCAGGCCTAGGATGGGTGATTTGCAATGTGCCAATCTAGATCCAGGTGGTACCTCAGAGGCAGGGCAAAGGCACTATGAAACCTGCATAGTTAAAGGAAGCAATTTTTCAAATATTATGAGAAAAATAAAGAGGGGCAAGAAATAAGAATTGAGAGAAAAATCACAGGCTTGGCCAGGTGGGAGAAGGGCTGCTTAGAACATGTTGAAGATGTTAGCAGAATCCATAAGCATGGGCTGGAAGCAAGTAAGTGACACGACTTGGTTATCATGTTAGGAATGCCATTCTGGCTAGAGTAAAGGATGAACAAAAGGGTCAAAGAGAGCCTGATGTGACAGTACACACCTGAAATCACAGCATGTTGAGAGGCTAAGGCAGGAGGACCACAAGAGCATAACCAGCCTGGGCAACTGAGAATATTAGCAAAATCCTGTCTTGAAATAAAAATAAAAATTAAATGCTGTCAATACAGTGTAGTGGAAACATGGTAGGGTCAATCCTCTGTACCACAAAGATAGGAAGTGTGTAAGCTCAGAAGCAGGGACTAGCTGGCAGGGGCCACAACTTAGGAAACAGGATGAAAGTTGTAGAGAGGCAACAGGTAGGCATGAGGCTTCATAGGAAACCTCTACAGGATTCGGAGCTGGCTTGTTAGGAATTGTCAGGGAAAGGCAGCCAGCTTTTTGGCTTGGATGAAGAAGAGGACAATGACACTGGTCTCCAAAACTAGAGACTTTAGAAAAGAGTAAGCATAAGTTGCAGATAGAAAAAGAAAAGCTCGGTGTTAGATATGGGGTCTTGGACTGTCTGGGAGATGCTCAGAAAGCTGTTCCATAGACTGTTGGAGCTTAGCTTTCCAGAGTGGGGAAAATCAGCATGTGGAGTAAGAAGAGAAAGTGGCTCAGGCTTCACTGGGGAAGCAGAGAACCGGAAACCAGCAGACCATGAGGGAGGAGCTGTCAGGGAGATAAGAGACAAGTCTGAAAGCCATCAGAGGATGACAGAAATATCCATCAATAGCTCTGAGAAATGTCCATTAGATTTGAGGTTTGAGTTTCAGGAATCTTTTAGTGAAGTTATAGGGCCAGAGTTCAAACAAGGATGAGTTCAAGGGTGAATTGTGGGTGTATCAGACATTAGAGAGCCATAAATCTAGTTATCTGAGTCCTAAGTCAATTCTTTTTCCAAAAAAAGCACTACCAGTCCTGAGGAGTCCATGACCACATGCATGAGCTGATGTCATGAAGATCACTTGGATCTTGGATGAGGAGTGGCCCTGAAATTCATTCACTCACTCATTCATTCATTCATTCATTCATTCATTCTTCACCCATCTACTCATCATATAGTTCAATTATATATTATAGGGCTTGTACTAGGCTATCCACCAGAACCAGAAGATGAGTGAGTTGCTATCTGTAAGATGCTCATGGCTTATTGGGTGAACATACATAGGTCAGGCACATCGCAAGCTGATGAATGTTCTGTGAGGCTGTGGGGCTAACAAAAATCCTTCATGGAAAAGAGATTTTGACCGAGACATGGCCAGCTAAGGAACTTTTTGCAGCAGGGCTATAGGAGTGTGTGACATAGTCAAATACCAGTAGGAATGGCTTCATGCAGAAAGCATGATTTTTCTTTTACAAATCTAATACCTCATAGCCCCTAGAAGTCTCTGATGTCTTTCTCTGGTCAACATTACTATAACTCTTGTCTCCTGGCCCCTTTTCCCTTGTTCACGTAAACAAGTGTACGCAGCATTAATTTTTGTCTGCCCTCTTTTGCTGAATATGAAGTTTGTGGAAGCCTTCCATACTACAGCATATAGCAGTGCATCGTCACTCTGAGACTGTTTCCTTTTAGGAAAATGCTGAAGATATGATGCTATAGATAGACATTATGGTTTGTGTCTGGTTGTCCCACTAAAGCTTTATACAGTAATTGGGGTGGCTTCTAGAGTTTGTGATTAATTCTTTTTTTTTTTTTTTTCCTTTTCATGTCCATTTTTTTTTTTTTTTTTTTTTTTTTTTTTTTTTTTTTTTTTTTTTTTTTTTTTTTTTTTTTTTTTTTCTTTAGAGTCTCACTACTGAGTCATAGTGATCCTCTTGTTTGTACCTCCCAAGGCCTGGGATTACAGACACACACCACCACGCCCAGTATCACTGGCTCAGCGCGCTCTAGAGCGGGGCGGGCACGGCACGAGGGGCTAGGAACCGAACCCTGACCCCTGCGCTTCCTCTAAGCAAGCGCTAAATCTGCTGAGCTATACCGCCAGCTCTGAGTTTGTGATTAATTCTTGATCCAATGCTGCTATTATGTATGTGAATGCTATACCTGCCCTGGGGCAGATAATCTGCATACAACGTGGGGAATGGAGAGAGGCCTGTCAGCTGCCACAGCTGCTGTTCCTTCCCTTTGCTTTTTGCTGTTTTCTGTCACTACAAACAGTTGCCCTCTGCCATGGGCCACTCTGCTTGGGAGTCAGCCAAGTATGGATTGAAACCTCTACTAACTGTGAGCTAAATAAACCTTTCCTTCCTTAATTATGGATGTTGAATATTTTTTCCAGCAACAAGGAAAAAGTGACTAAGACAGTAGATAATGAACATCATACCTTTTCTTTTTTTCTTGCCCTTCATTGTCCTGTTACATGGGCTTATCCAAATAAGCACTCACCAGATGGAGTGGGCGGGGCTGGTTCCCTCCATTTCAATACCACCCTCCTTTAAAACTTTTCCTATTGATTTCTTAGATTGCTTACAGAGTGTTCTTATAAGTGCAGTTTGTCTTCTATCTCTGTGCTTATGTGCATATGTTCTCTGTGTGTGTGTGCGTGTGTGTATGTGTGTGTGTGTGTGTTTGTGTGTGTGTGCGTGCGCGCTTGCGCGTGCACATGCAAAAAGACAGGAAACAAGTCTATAGGGTTTCTTCTAGCCTGTCCCCAATTTTTTCCCCATCATAGCTGGCTGGCTATGCCAGTGACAAATAAGCCAGCTTGGAGAGGAAATGGCTGCGGGAAACTCCAGGTCCCTGCTGTGATGGACAGAGTGGCAGTTTGTGAGTGACGATGGAGCCGGAGCGTGGGCTGGCCCAGTAATGAAAGGACCACCCTCGGAGGAGACCTAAGTCATTACTGTCATTCTAACTGCCATCTTCCCCAGTGCTCAGGAAACTTGCAAATCCCAGAGCAATCCATTCCCCATTTCTGCTGGAAGAAAAATGAGAATTCATACACCAGGAGGAATAAGTAATTTCTGCCCGTCTTCTTAAAAATACATCAAGGCCCCGATGAGAACAGGTTTTCAAATCAAGGCCTTTAGATGCCAAGCAGTGGGGCAGCCTCTGCTGCTAAATCCATGCTGCATGACAGTTTCCCATAAAATTCTTGAAGGAAGAGGTTATTTTACTAATAAAACCTACCCTCTGAGTCCCTCTTGGCTGGGCCTTGTCTTAGGAGCGCTTTCTTTTCCTGACCTGCTTGAAAGTTAAGAAGCTCACATTTTCAAGGAACCTGTAAATGTAAAAGAGAATTGGTTCTTCTTCCTCTTTGTCAAGAATAAAGATTTATTCTTTCCAACCCCTGGTATGGAGCCAAAGTGTTTTACTACCACCAAGGACCATGCCCCAGTTTTAGGCATACAGGGTTATAACCAAGCACCTCTTGAGTACACTAGATTATAACGAGCACTTCTTGGTCATACTGGTTGGGATCACTTGTTGATATGAAGGGCACAGGACAGTATAGAAGCAAAACAAGGACATCAAATGAATATTTTATTCCTCATCAGGACCAGACACCTGCAAGACTATGTGCCCAGGTAGGCCTGTTGGTCTATACCTGTGATAGTTAGTTTAGGTGTCAACTTCACTGGCTTTGGTAAAGTCTACAGGGCTGTTTGAGGGTAGTTTCTGGGTGTCAGTGGGGAGACCAGCATGTGAGTTGGTGGACTGAGGGAAGGTCCACCCTCAGTGTGAGTAGGTAGTTTCTGAGTTGGTAGGGGACCAGGCAGAAAAAGATAGGGAAAAAAAGGAAATGTGAGTTCTGCCTTCTAATCCTGGTCTCTAGGGTACAATGCCTTCTCCTCCTGTCCTGGGACATGAGAATTCCAGTTTCTTTAGTCTTGGAACTTTGGACTCCCACCATGGACCCCTAAGGGCTTGCAACACTGCTTGGATCCTGCACTAAGAGGTTCCCTAGATCCAGGACTTCATGATTTGGACAGAGCTGTGTCAGCAGTTTCTCTGGTTTTCCACCTCATAAATAGGTGGGGCTTCTCAGTGTCCATGATTGTATGAACCAATTCCAGTAATAAATGCCCTCTCATATCTCTTATTACTTTTGTCCCTCTGGAAAACTCTTGACAAATACACATTTAAAGCATGATAATATAGTCCAGGATATATGCAGGCTTTTGGGCTGTGGTTGGCATTCTTTGTCCTAATTTGGTTTTTACTTTTATGGATAAAGAAATATCTGGGCCAGCCAGATAGCTCAGTGGATTAAAGCATCTGCCTAGGCAGATGAAGGAACTAGGGTTCAATCCCAAGAGCGTCTTTCTGGCCTTGCCCCTGGGGCATACTGAGATGGCAATTGAGACTGGACATGGTGGCACATGCCTAGAATCCTAGAGATGGGGAGGCTGAAAACAAGAGGACACTATGAGTCCAGTCTGTGAAGTGAGACCCTGTAGGCCCTTTGCTATGTACATAAAAATGTCTAACAATTTGTATTACATTCCTACAAAAATCATAAACATATCTTTTCAGTTTGTGTTTTAGGAACAGCTAAACCAGCTAAATCTAGTTTACCATTTGCAATGTAGCAGAGAATATAGGTGCATTAGGGAAGAACTTGAACAAAATATGAGTACTGTATATCACCTATTGATGCAACAGTTATTAAAAGTCATGCTATCCTAGATAACTGAAATTAGAGAAAGTATAGATGAATGAGTAGTGTTAGGAAACTCTGGGAGCAATTGCCTCCTTCCAGTGGAAAGGAAGCATGCTAGCGTCCATTGCTTTTAAACTCAGTGACTCTGTGGCAGGGGAACTCAAGTAGAGTGCAGCGGCAATGGCTGATGGTTGCTCCCTAACATCTTAAAAGACACTGAGGCCAACGTTGATGTCACAGCTGGGACTGGAGGCATCTGAAGGCTCCTTTGCTTCTGTGTGTGGAACCTGAGCTGATGACAACCTCAACTTCAAAGAAGACAGATCTGTTTTGGCTCACCGTTTCAGCAGGTTCAGTTCAGGACCAGCTGGCTCCAAGGCAGACTCATCATGGTGGAATGGAATGGTGGAGCAAAGCTGCTCATTTCCTGGTGGTTTGAAAGCAAAGGACCAGGGAAGATTGCTAGAGGGAGAGATACTCTCCAAGGTCACCATTTTACTCTCCCTCCAAAGTCATTCTCCTACCTCCAACTGGGCCTGACCTCTAAAGAACACATTCAGCTATGAACATCAATGTATTAATCCACTTGTGAGTCAACTCCCAAGGAGATCAGTCAATCTGACAAGTAGAATTAACTGGAAAATCTATACCTTATCTTCACTCCTTCCCAAGGATTAGCAATCATTGACATATTTTTTAGCATTAACATATGTATTGATGTCTTGAGTGGTCCCAACAAATCTCTGAGGCCAGAGTTATGTTATCCCCATTTCCAGATGAGGGACTGAGGTAAGAAGTATTTAATATCTTGTCCAAAGTCAGACACGGTGGGTTGGGCTTCCATCTTCGTGTCAGAAGGGAAATGAATCCCATGGAAGCCAGAAAGATGCAGGTTCTGTATGGAGAGGCAAAGAGCAAGGATATTGGAATAGTTCAGTCAGCCACACAAAAAGGCCTGGAAGGCACAGCAGAGTTGGAATCTTATTGCCACCAGTTGGCTAGGCTGTGTCCATCGTTTTGTAACTTCTGGCAGATGGCCTTTATCTCAGCCTCTTTTCAACTGACAAGGCATGAGCTGCCAGCTGTCTGCACACTTGTGCCAGATGGTGTCCAGAAGTTCAAACTCAGTGGAACCAAGCTCAGCATTTCCTTCCACTCCATCCTCTGTCTGCCTCCCTGTCTCAGTTACTCTTCTCTCATTGCTGGGACAAATACTTGATGCCCAAAATGAATGAAGGTAAGGTTAATTCAGCTCACAGTTACTGGAGGATTCAGTCTCTACTTGTCTGGCTCCAAGACAGACTGGCACATGATAGAGAGTTCATGGCAGCAGAACAGCAACAATGCTGACAGGGAAGACCAACCAACCAGGGCAACAGAGAACAACAGAGAAAGAGAGTTTGTTTTTCTGTCTCTCTTATATTCATTCAGGCTCTCTACCTCAGGATGTCTGCCTCACACCACACCTATAATCCCAGCAGTACTAAGATCCATAAGCCCAGCAGTACTAAAATATGTAATCCTAGTGGGTCGTGAATTAGTCTCAAACTCTAGAAGCCCCTGCCCCATGACTGCATGAGGCTTTGGGGGAACAACTAGACAAAAACCATAACATTTCGCCCCTGGTCTCCCAAAGTGTCATGCACATTCTTTAATGAAAAAGACGTTTTAGTCCATCTCTAAGAGTTGCCAGGGGCTGGCGAGATGGTTCAGCAATCTAAAGTATATGCTTAGGAAAGCTTAGGCAACTGCAGGGAGCACAATTTGATCCCTGGCACCACATGCTGCCCCAGCCCCACCCTCAGGGCGGGCCAAACCAGCCATAAAATTAAGAAAAAGTTGTCAAAGTCCCAACAATTTCAGCATTGCTGAGAAGTCCGTCTCAAGTCTTCTCCAAGATCCAAGGCAAACTCTCAACTGTGAACTCCTGTACAAAAGAAAAGTTAAACGCATCCAACATTCAAAGGCACAAGATAAACATTACCATTCCAAAAGTTGTAAACAACAGGGAAATACAAAACCCTGGTACTAACACAAGTCCAAAATCCAGCAGGGAAACATTAAATCCCATAGTTCCAACTGGAACATCTGAAACAGTCTGCACTGAGTTGTGAACTCCATCTACCCCTGCCCCTATGGTACTCTTGGTGGTAGCTACCATGGCTTTTCTCTTTTCTCCTAGGTCTGCTTTGCTTCCTCTTTGCAATTTCCCTTAGATAATCCACATTTCTGGCCTTTCCAAACTTCGGGGGTTTCCACTAAATTGGCTTCTCACTCTCTGCTTCACACACTGCCCTGTCAGGGGTACATTGCCTGGCCTCTCTGCCCTTCTTCTGAAATCTAGGTGGAAGCCTTCTTAACCTCAGACCTCCTTCATTCTGAATGCACCTAAAACAAATACCACATGGATGATGCCAAGGTCTGCTGCCAGCTGGAGCAGTAGTCAGGCTTCCTTCTCTCTTGGTTGTAGGGGTCAAGTGCGTGGATTGATGAACATTCTGACCTTGATTGCCATGAACAAATTCTCCATGCTAGCGCCATTCTGGAACCTGGTTTGGCTGCTACTGCCATTCTAGAAGGTGGGGACCTGTGGCTTTCTTCTCAAGGTAGAGTCTTTTCTCTTATAATTCTGAGGCTGTAAAAGGTAGAGAGCTGTGATCTCCTATGATGTCTTCAGGACATCTTTTTGATTCTCTGGTTCCTTCCCAGCAATGGAGATCCTTTCAGCTTTGTCTTTGCAGTCCATAGCTTTATTAGAGCTTCTTTCCTGGCCATACTCACATTTTAAATAATTCTGCTTGGCTCTTTGATCTTGATTTTCAACATAAATCTGGCTAAAAGCTGCCAATAACAACCACTGCCCCAATAGTTTGCTGCTTTGAAATATCTCTTGAAAGATTAATCAGTCAGCCATGCTTAATCTCACTCTTAGGCAAAGTCTCTGGGAACAAGAAAAATTACAATAGACTTTCAGTCATGCCATAGCACAAATCATATGGAGTCCAACCACCAGTGCAGTTCTTTTCTCAACAGAAACCTCCCAGCCTGATCTTTACAGGCAGGCCTTTTGTCAGTCTTCTGGTCTGAGTTCTAACCCGAATCTCCCCTACAGAACAGTCGAAGCTTTTTCCAGCTCTTAACAGATAGACAGTCTCTCCAAATCTTTCCTATTTCTGCCCATAAGCCATTCTTTATATGCAAAGCATCCAGATTGTCTGCCGGTCTGAGCTCTGACCAGAATCTCCCCTACCAGGCAGCTGAGGTTTATCCAATCAAAGTTTATCCCACTCTTTGCAAGTAGACAACCTCTCCAAATCTCTCCTGTCTCTTCCCATAAGCCATTCCCAAAAACTTGTAATCCACATGGTCATGTTAGCCACAGCAATGACCCTGCTCTTGTGGTACAAAATTCTGTCTCAGTTACTCTTCTCTCATTGCTGGGACAAACACCTGTCACCCAAAATGAAGGAAGGAAAGGTTTATTTAGCTCACCATTACTGGAGGATTCAGTCCATACTTGGCTGGCTCCAAGGCTGAGTGGCACATGGCAGAGAGCAGTAGCTCATGACAGCAGAACAGCAACAATGGTGACAGAGAAGAACAACCAAGCAGGGCAACAGAGAGCAACAGAGAGAGAGAGAGAGAGAGAGAGAGAGAGAGAGAGAGAGAGAGAGAGAGAGTTTCTCTGTCTCTCTTTCATTCAGGCTCTCTGCCTCAGGATATCAGACTCAGACCACACCCATAATCCCAGCAGTACTAAAACACATAATCCTAGTGGGTCATGAATTAGTCTCAAACTCTAGAAGTCCCTGCCCCATCACTGCATGAGGCTTTGCAGGAACAACTAGGCACAAGCCATAACACTCCCATTCTCATATCTCTATGGCATGAAATGCAGATCCATCTTCAACTTCTTTCACCCCCAACATGAAGTTACTTATAAGATGAACTGATTACAGCTCCAAAATATCTTGTTAATCCTGTGGCTCTTGTCTGGTGATTGTGTAATTCCAGAGCCTCTTGTGAGATGTTTTTTCCTGCTGACATCACTCAAAATCCAAGTCCTTCTGTGCCAACCTGCTCAGTGCTCCATGCTGAGATCCAGCTGAGAACTATTTCTGTGTTTGGCTTGTAAATGGCTCAGGCCACTGTGAAGACCCCAGGGGATTTATGGATAGGGCAGTGGGTCAAGCTCACCTTTGTGGATAGATGCTGGTGTTAGCAGGTATACTACTCTTTAAAAATTTAACTTGGCAGTTCCTCAAAAGCACTTGGATTCTTCCCAGTGTTGCACTACCAGGCCCTCCAAAGAAGCAACTTTCCCAACTGTCCTGAAATAATCTGTAAAGGAAGCCAGCTGCTCTCAGAATCTAAGGCCAACTTTTCAAAGGCTTATGCCAGGTTTTACTTCTGTGCAGTGTCTGTTTCAGGCGGTGTTGATTGGAATGGAGGAGGCTACATATATGTGGCTGGGTGAGTGGGTTGAGGGTGTCTAAACTGCCCCAGGGGGAGAGAAAGAGGTCCAACTAAAGAGAGGGATGAGATTCCTAAAAAACTTTTGATTGGGACACTTTTTGAAAGACTACATTTAAAAGGAACCCAATTCCTACATTTGCATCAAATATTAATATCTGCCAACATTTGTCAAAAGTTAATGGGCTTAAGAGTATTTAACATACAAAATCTTTCTTGATTCTTCTACAAAGTGCATAGCAAGTCTTATTATTCCACCAGGTGTGCCTCTCCTTCAGAACATTTGTCACAAGGATCTTTATGCATCTCTTTTGAGATTTTTTTAGGTGGCTGCCTTCCTATTGACCTATAAGAACCATGAGGACAAAGCCTTGCATGTGTTTACCCAGCATCCTCTGCTCAGCATTTATAGCACTGCCCTTGTGTATATCTTCAGTGAGTGAAAGAATTCACTTTGTAATTGCTACATGCTATGTTATGAGGACAGTTGTGTCAAAAAGCATCTAAGGTAAAATACACCTTGACAAATATGCACCCAGGACTAAATGAATCCCACCTAAATAAAGAAAGTTCTTCTCCTCTTCCTCCTGCTTCTTCTTCTGCTTATTAATATTATTATAATCATATTTTACTTTATGTAAGTGTACTACCAAGTTTTTAAACTTTTAACTGCAATAATTATAACTATTATGTAATAATTAAGCCTATTATATATTATATTTCTATTATGCAATAATTCAGAAGAAGTTTCAAAGAAGTAAACAAGGAAGTTCACGTTCCCTCCATCTTTTCCCACTGTTGGAATACTGGTGGCTGGGGAGATAGTCCAGTAGACTAAGTGCTTGCCTGGCAAGTGCAAGGGCCTGAGTTCAATCTCTCACTTCGCGAAGAAAAAAAAAAAAAAAAGAAATCCTGCATAAAAAACAGATGTTAAAATCTATATTTAAAAAAAGATCCTGGAGATGTGAACCACATCCAAGAAAACACCATCTTTCTTCCATGGAACTACAGGGCTCTATCTAAAGCTGAGGGGCCGGGGAGATAGCTCTGTGATACAAGTGCCTACCTGGCAAATGCAAGGTGCTGTTATGATTGAGACACTCCCTGGGGGCCCTCAGGTGCACGTGGAACTGGGCCACAGTTGTTCCCCTACCCACCCCCCAGCTCTGCATCCCTCATAACCTCTTATGGTATCTTTAGTCTATGCCAGGATTGAGCTGGGTCTTGGGTTTGATGTCTCTATTTTCTTGTAATCACAGAACCTGAGACTTTCACTCTCAGAGATATTAGTGGCAAGATGAGGAACAAACCTGAACTTTTCTCATTTCTGTGATGAGTCTTTAGTGGAATGAAAAGTGGAGCCCTGGATGCTGGGGGATAGTGCATTGGATCCCCTTCTTTGAATAAGCCAACCCTGGAAAACAGTGGACAGGCCATAATCCCAGCATGCTTTTCTTTCCCTGTGCATCTATAGCACTCACAGCAAGGTCATTTGACTGCTTCATCTGCTATTCCCTGCTGTAGAAGAATTACACTGTTTCTCTCATCCAGCCAAATCACAGCCTTCTTCACTAGATGGAAATGAAACTTAAAATTCAAATCCTTGTGTATGTCCCATCACCTTAGACCTCCATCTCAAGGTGTGGATGTCGCTTATTTGTCTCCATACTCCTTCCTCAAGCAAACTAGAAGATGAAAGCAGTGACCACGCCTTAAATAGTTCTCTCAAAAAGTGGGCACAGACTCAGGGAAGCAAGCATTTAACCTATTTTGAACAGAAAGTTGATAAAATTAGATCCACCCCTCTTCACCAGCCAATCAGACTGACCAACTTGAACCTTAGGCCCCTTCTTCCCCATGTCTCAACTTTCCTGGTGTCTTCTGGGCATTGTCTGGTGAACAAAACAGGCAAATATGGCTTTCCGATGTGGTGTCTCCGGCTGTGTGACTCAGGGTGAAAGGAAGGTACCAACTGCAGACCACAGGGAAAAGAAGTCTGCCACGGAGTTACAGAACACAGTGGCCCTTCTGGGTCACTAAAGCAACCTGGAAATTAGACCTGTGCATAATTATCTGCAGCCATATGTCCAGGGTCCATTCGAGCTTGGCTTTTCCAAGTCCCAGTTGGGACTTTTCAATTTTTTCTGTTCTTTGTGTCTTTAACTGGTTTGGTTATCCACATGATGATCAAACTAATCATATAACAGTTTGCTACCAGTCATGTGTACATAGTGGGCTAACCTCAGATTTTAAAAGGAAATTGGAGCATTTTTTTCTCAATTATTTAACAGTTTTTAAATCATAAAAATGCAGACATTTTTCATTTGGTTTATTTTATTCGTGTCTATTGGGATAGTCTGTGATATTTCTGAATCTCCACCCTAGGCAGTCTGCTAGGGTCACAAAACCACAAAGGTAGACAGGCTGAATAATTCAGTTTTCATTTATATTTGTGATTTGTCCAGAGACTTCTCAGCCAGCAAACAAGATGCCAAAAATGAAAATTAGAAATTCTTCAGGCAAAGAAAAATAAACATGTCAATTTATCTCCTGAAACAATACTGAGTTGTATCATTTGGAGCTCTTTTTATTCCACAAATAATGTTGTCCAGCTACCATGTTAAAGTTTTGTAAGCAAATGCTTGTTTTGTTTTGTTTTGTTTGCAGTGAGCCTTGGGCTACAGGGAAATCCAGGACTCCCAAAGCTGTATTTCTCTAAGATATGTCTGTATCTTTCATTTCCAGTTTTGGAACTCTATCTTTTCTGTCTAATTGATATATTTCCTTGTTAATCCCTTTTTAAAAAAATATTTATTCACTGGATATGGGGTCTCTCTACACAGCTTGGACTCTAAGTGGTCTTCCCATGTTAGGTTTCCTAACACTGGGATTACATGTGTGTGCCACAATGACTGATTTCAGTGGCCAGCGCTGTGTGGCCGGGTTCCAAGGCCTTCATGGCATGTAGTACCAGGGATCAAACCCAGGTCCTTGAGCCTGCTAGGAAGGTGCTTAGACCACTGAGTTATCTCCCCAGCTCACCTTGTCAATCTTTTAAGTACATATTTCATCGACTTCGTTCTAAGTTCCACAGATCTAAAAAAAGCATTAAAGAACAAAATATACAGTTCTATCTCACTAGGGGCTTATTAATTTATTGTAGATCAAGTTCCACAAACTTATTACCACTATTGAGGGAAATCTTAGAAAAAACAAAGGAACAAAAAACAGTACACTGTGAAATGTGTTGAGTAATTACTTTCAACACTAGACAGTCCACACAGATACTTGTTAGATGCTGACTGGAGAAAAAAAAAATGGCGCCTGTAGATGGATGACATTGATAATGAACCCAAATGGATTTCCACAACTTCTTATGTTACGTGAACCACAACAGATTGCTTTCTATGACCAAAAAAAAATGAAACAATAGATTCTTTTAGTATCTTGATGCCAGTGACTAAGGTCTGCCTGGATATTGACCCAGTCTTTCTGGATGTACTCAGCTAAGCTGGTAGTGTATTAGTCTACTGAGGGGTTCTTTTATTGTTATATGTCCCCCATCCAGGGATAAAAATCCTCTGGAAGTTCTGTGTAAAACAGCCTCTTTTTTATAGTTTTTTTTCTAGTGCATTATATCCATCTCTTTGAGGTGATTAATACTAGAATTAAATCTAGATAGCCAGTTTGAGGGGCATCTCAACATGTGTTCAAATACAATGCTCTGAAATTTTTCTTGGTGCTGTTAAATATCATTGTATACTTCAGCCAAACATCATTGGAATTTTCTTTCTCTTTTCTGTGACAGTCGGTGTGTTCATGCTGTGCAGCAGAAGGAGTAAAATATTTATTTCCATATTTATTTTGTGTGTGATCCCCCCCCCCACATGATTGATCATTTAAAGTAAGGTATTTGGCATCTCCTGTGCTAACTCCCAGCAAGGGGAGACAGAGATGTCAAAAACAAAACTGAAACAAGTGTTTTTATGCTGCTTTTATAGCAGCTTTACAGAGTTTTATTTCAAATATTATACCACTTATACATTCAACATGCACAACTCAATGGTTTTTACTATATTCATTGAAGCCTTGATGCAGCCTTGATATAATCTTAGAACATTTTCATCACCTCAAAAGAAACTCAGTATGCATTAGGAATCCCTCCTATTCTTCCCTGCCTCAATGCCCTGGGAATGATACCTATCTACTTTCTGTTTCTAGAAATTTGGCTGTTGAACACCTTTTATGTACATGGATCATAAAATATGTGATCTTTAGTGGTTGGCTGCTCTCCTTTAGCATGATGCTGTCAAGGTTCATTCATATCGTGGCATATATTAGTACTTATTTTTATTGCTGAGTAGTAGTCCATTGAAGGGTTATATCACATTTTATGCTTTCAATGGATCTACACTTTCAGGTTATATTTAGGTTTTATATATGTGTCATTTGCACTTTTGTTGTCATGTCTAAAAATGTGTTGCCTAGGCCAAAGTGAATTAAGTTGATTGACACTTACCCCATGTGTTCTTCTAAGCATTTAAAAATTGTTACCTCTAACACAGGCCTGTGATTCACTCTGGGGTAATTTTGCACACAGTCTAATGTAGGGGTCCCACTTCATTCTTTTATTTGTACATAACCAGCCTTCATGAGATCATTTGCTGAAATTACTGTTCTTTCTCCCATTTAATTGATATAGCATCCTTGCTCAAGATCAACTGACAGAAAATATGAAGATTTACTTCTGGATTTTTCAATTCAATTCTATAAACCCACAAAGGAATCTTTATGGCAGGGCAATATTGACTTGGTTATTATAGATTTATAGCAAGTTTCAAAGTAAGTGTGAGTCATCCAGTTTCTGTTCTAAAATATGTTTTGGCTGTTTTGCGTCCTCTGAATTTTTATTTGAGGGTCACTTTTACACAAATTCAGCTGGAATTTGCTTCTTTTATCATCTTGCCCTTTAGTTCTTTTTTTTTTTTTTTTTTTTT
>PVJA010004408.1:42173-86508 GCA_004027025.1 Myocastor coypus | reverse complement strand
TCTCCCTCCCTCCCTCCTTCCCTCCCTCCCTCCCTCCCTCCCTTGAAGCCATACAGTATCAAGTAGAATTTTCCAGAAGAATGAAAAGCCTGAGCTGATATACCCATAGCCACCAGGAGTCAGAATTCCATGACATCACTGGAGTTCTGGATCCACTGACAGAACCTGTTATCTATTTGGTTGACAAAGAGCAAGTATACTTTTAGATAGAAGGCCAACAGGAAATACCTATAGTTTATTTCTAGAAGACAGGGTACTTTTTTAAAAAAAAATTTATAAAGAAAATACTAGGAGTATGAAATAATGTTTGAAACATAGGGGTTACTTCCTCAAATCTATGCTGTAAGGATCTAACTTACTTTCCCAAGCTAGGTCGTTAGGGATACTGGACAGCCTGTGATCATGGTTGTCACTTCGGTAAGACATGTGACATCCTCTCAGTAGTGAGGACCTTTACTGTCAGGTGAGCCCTTGACCACTGACTAGTTATTTTTTACTGATAAGTTGTTTAAATTCTGTGGAAAAAAAAAAATTCTATGGAATACTTAAGCACAGTGAATATGGCTATTCAGAACCATTACAATGAAATACATTTTTTCTTTCCACCTTCTAAACAGGACTAAAAAAATAAAAAGGTAAAGTAAATCTTCAAGGCAGGCCTGAATGGAAATGAACTTTGGACTTTTTGCTGCCTTGTGAAATGTGTCCAAGAAGAATGAAATTCTATGCTCAGAGTGCATGAACCACTGAGCTACTTGACTCTAACCACTTCTAATTTTTTTTTCTTTTGTATTTTCTCTGTTCTTTCTGCTTCCACAAAGATGGGCCAATCAAGCTTTTCTGTAGGTTGCTCCTCAATGAGTGTGCTGAGTATTTGCCATGTATTCCTGTTGGTCACATTGTGCCTTGACATCTTTTCACACCATCCTACTTTGATCCATTGCATTTTGATACTGTGTCTGTGTAGTCTGGGAGTTGGCTGTTGCCTCAGAAGAGCCCATGCTTTAATGGAATCTGCAGAAGAGTATCACCTTATAGGCAGGCACCTTGGGTTCCTGTGCCATATTTCCTGTCCTCTATGGAAGGAAGGTTCTTTCTTTTTTCTTTACTTTTCATACTTTGATCTAGGGCTTTATATCTGAAAGGGTTTTAGATTTATTTTAAGGAAACAAAAAAAGCTGTTTGGTACCCTTTTTCCAGAGCTCCCTAATGTTCTGTGGCTTACCAGGTATAGTCCCACCCCCTGGAGACTTTCTCCAGCTGAAGCCTTGGGAATGCAGTGTATGTCAGGGTCACCTGAATGACCTTCCTGTTCCTCCCACCCCCACACTTCAGCCAAGAAAACTCTTCCCAAGGAGAGCTTTCTTGCCTGTGTTCTGACCTAGTATTCCTATCTTAGAAGAAGGTTAGCTGCCAATGGGTGAACTTGTAGTGAGCGACTTGAGCATACAGAGTCCATGAGAGGAGGCAGGATACACAAATGGTATCAGCTTTTGTGGCCTCAGCATGAGAGACTTCTACGCCTCCACACATTGCCAAGGTGCAGGACTAGGTTGGGAAGGTCTCTGCCTTTGTCGCATGGAGGACATAGGTTTTTCTGGGTAGCACAGACAGGAGAAGGATGTGCAGTGGGGGAGTCTGCGTGGTAGTAGGGGTGAAGTAATGAAAGGCCTCTCTTGGCAAAAGCTGTCTCGCTGTGTCCCTGCATGCTCTTGTGTGGATTTATCAGATGACATTCCTGCTCTTTCTGTGGCCTTTGTAACTCTGGAGGAATGAGAGGCACTATCTGTCTTACTGTTTCGGTAAATTCCACTGAGTCAGGCATGCAGGCAGCCAGCCAGGTAAGAGCTCAAGTGTGTGTTCCTTTTATTTTGTTTTGAGCCAAAGGGCTTAATTTCTTCTCCCTCCCTTGCTGTTGATGGCAAATAATGGACCACATGGTACAGACTGGTGAGAGTCAATGTGATAGCTTAATGATTTACAACAACTTTTTTATGATGTGAAAGTACGTAGAATTTGAAATGATTACCTTTTTAAACCCCTTTCCTAAAAATGAGGAGCTGGTGTTCCTCTAGGCTTCTGAAACATGGGTGCCCTTACTAGTAAGAGGACTCCTGTGTTTTTCATGAATTCCTTGACACCTCCCAGCTGAACACAGCTGACTCTTGGGAATCACTTGCTTTCTAAGGACAGGAAGAGGGACTGCGAGCATTCCTGAGAAGTCCAATTTCTTGATTTCTTAGCACCAGTTCTGTTGTTATCATTCTCTGATAAGGACGTTCATGGCCCCTACTCTCTCTGCAGGTAACTTATCAGCCAATATCATCTCTATCATTGAAGTCACCCACAGCAATGTATCGCCCTGGCTCACTAGTGCCTTTTTTGATGTCACTTTTATGATTTAGACAGACACTGCCTGTGATCTCTGATCATTTGTTAAAGTTTATTTGTAAAGGTGTTCTAAAATCAAGAGTTCAAGATGCCAACATGTGATATTATTTGGCCTCTATGCTGTCACCTAATGCTAGTTACAAGTTTTTGCTCATTTTTTTTTCTCTCTCCAGCATTTTGTCTTAAGCATCTTATCAGGGGACCCCTTATCAGTGGGGTCCCCTTCTGTCCCTCTCTTGAACAGGAGCTTTCTTTCCTCCAATAAATATATTTGCTCATAAAAAAAGAAGCATTGTAGCAGTATGCTAACTATAAAGGAGTCGTCAAGTTACCTGAACAAAAAAATAAACAAAACAAAACTTAATCCCTGGCCCTGAGCTTTTAACATACAGATGTGTCAGTTAACCACATGAGGACCTCACATGACTCTGTCCAGCCAAGTCTGTGTGTGACTCTCTGTTGAAGTCCTCTTGGGTACTGCCTGCCCATCTTCCTCCAGTGTTAAAGTGTCAACTGCAAGGACTGTTGTCTAATTGTTCAGGTTATGATGGTGTCCTAGAGGGATCTTAATTTCATTCTCTCTGGTATCTTCAGCTGTGAAAATTAAAAAGCCAATCAAGACAAAGTTCAGAATGCCGGTGTTTAACTGGGTTGCACTAAAGCCCAATCAGATCAATGGCACGGTCTTCAATGAAATTGATGATGAGCGAATTTTGGAGGTATTGTTCCTATGGGTTCCAAACTGGGTAGATGGTCTTTCTGGGCAGCAAGGCCAAAATAGGTGTTCTGTTAGGTGTCACTAATGAAGTGTTTCAAGTACCAAATAAACAGATTTCAGAGAATAAAATTAAATATTTCATAAATCAGATCTAAAATTGTTTAAAAGGTTAAAATGGAATAGTTTTGGTTATCTTCAGCATATGCCACAAAATATGTGTCTGACAGTCTCATTGTTTATAAAAGGACATAAAAACCTTTTTTTGGAAATAATGTTAAGGACTCAGTTTACTTGCTGCCTTGTTTCATAGATACTTTTAGCATAGCCGCTGTCTATATGGCTGACCACTGGAGACAACTGAATTGGTTGGCTGGGATTAGTAATATACTTCATAGATAGCCTTTGGTCTGTGTCCTGACAGTTACACCCTGACAGAAACAGACAAGAATAGCAAGAGTGGCTGAAGACAAATATGTATCAGAGTAAAGGCTTTTCTTAAACTGCCTACATGGTAGCTTTATGATTGAATTTTTAAGTATAATACAGTTTGTAATATCATCCTCTATTCCAGGATTTAAATGTGGATGAATTTGAGGAAATATTCAAGACAAAAGCCCAAGGTCCTGCCATTGATCTTTCTTCAAGCAAGCAGAAGATGACACAGAAAGGACCAAACAAAGTGACACTGCTAGAAGCCAATAGGGCCAAAAATCTTGCCATAACTTTAAGGAAAGCTGGAAAGACTGCTGAAGAGATATGTAAAGCCATTCATGTGTAAGTTCAGGGCTGTCTGGAGAGTTATATTACAGTAAATTGAGAATAATAATGAAAATAAGAAAACTGAATTAGTAGATAACAAATAATTTAATAGTGAGGCAAGAGGACTCTTATTCTTCACATTCCCTTTATTCTGTGTGCCATTTCAGAGTCGAATAAGATACCAGTGCTGAAGAAGTTTACAGCTATAGTACTGTATTTGAAGGCATAATTAATCATTTTGAAAGAATAATATCTAAATTGTGACATCATTTATTGTCCTGGTCTGCTTTTTCATATAGCCATACTTATCCTTACATTAAAAGGAAAGTTGAGCTTATAGTGGCAGATATTAAGAAAAGGGAGGAATTTCAGTTCTCTTTGGAGTATATATGGATTTTATCCAGATTTATTGAACATGAATTTGATGGTATTTGTGGAATGATATAGTTCAGTGCCAGATGGAAATGTGATACAGATGCATATTTTAATTCGTAGCAACAGGAATGTGACTACTGTTGCTCTTAGTACTTCAAGGACATTTAAAACAAAGTTCAGTGTGCTTTTAAATTTTTGGTCTTTAAAGAAGACATTGGTTTTATTGCTCTGTTAAAAGAATCTATCTCTATCCTGTTCTTGTGGACATGGTAATAAAGGTGTTATTAAATGTTTAGAAAGTACTTCTTAATAAGTTAGAATTTTTAAAATTTTGATTGGAGACACATACAGGAATTCATGCCTGTAAGATCATTTGCTCTGATTTTATCTTTGGTCAGGGTCAGAATCTAATAGCATAGCGCCTCCTGCTGTTCATTCTCACTAAATTGAACCCTGACAAGCAGTCTTATTTTTAACACATTCCTGATGGACATAATTCTTGTCTTGTTGCTGGAGAGGTTCAGAGTTGTCCCAAGGATGCAGGTTTCCAGGAAGGGCAGTCCAGGTGTCCGCTGCTAGGCCAAGACCCAGTGACAGGGTGGAGGCTTCTGGTACAGCTGTAAGAATCTAAGACTTGACCAGGCAGTAGCTGAGCTGAGCAGGGTGGGAGTGGTCAGAAATGCAGGTTTGCTGCCGCTGACTCATCCTCATTGTCTTCAGATTTGATCTGAAGACGCTGCCTGTGGACTTCGTGGAATGCTTGATGAGGTTCTTGCCCACTGAAAATGAGGTGAAAGTACTTCGGCTGTATGAGCGGGAAAGGAAACCCCTGGAGAACTTGTCAGATGAAGACCGGTTCATGATGCAGTTCAGTAAGATCGAGAGGCTCATGCAGAAGATGACCATCATGGCCTTCATCGGGAACTTTGCCGAAAGCATTCAGATGCTGACGCCAGTGAGTGACCAGCTCTGGCAGGGGAGGGCTCCAAAGATGTGGCCACGAAAAAAAAAAAAATCCCCGAATCACTTTTTTTTTTTTCTTTTTGAGACAGGGTCTCGCCATGCAGTTCAGGCTGGCCTTGAGCTCACTTTTGTAGCCCAGGCTGGCCTCGAACTTGCACCGATCCTCCTGCCTCAGCCTCCCGAGTGCTGGGATTACAGGCATGCGCCACCACGCCCGGCCCCAGAATCACTTTCATTGTAATGGGTTCTAAGGATTTCTTTTAGGAATTTTCTAGATTATATTTTTATTTAATCTGTCTTTTTCACATTGCACACATTATAAAAAGTAAGTTGAAAACTAGTGAATTTTCCTGTTTCTTGCTATTCTCTCAAGAAAATTCCATTTTCTGTGTCTCTGGATGTCCTCTATATTTCCAAAAGTACTTCTACAAGGAGGACAAAGAAGACCATTTTCTTGAGCCTGGACATTTCGTGGAGATAGTAGTGGTCTGGCTGGATTGGCATGACTCAACACACGACTTTCATTTTTGGAAACGGTCCCATGTCTTTAGTGAGCAGGTCTACATGTTATCATTGGAAGTGTTAAGTTTGTCATTTTTCTTGGAAGTTAATTACAGTAGCTGGTAGTGATACACAATTGATAACAAACCATCTTTCTTGTGTTAATCTGCTGAACATGTCAGTTTGTATGTTTGTTTCTAGGTTAGCTTGCTAGTTACTGCCTATGGTAAGTAGGAAGTTTCTACTGATAAACATCAGAGAGTGTTGTGTCCCTTTGCTTCCATCTGTCCCCTTCTTATCTTGGACAGTTCCCCTTAATTAAAAGCATACATTGTATTGTGTAAGATGAGAAATTGTGGCCTGGTGACTGAGTTCTGCCAGAAGAGTCTGTTCAATCCTAACTCTCCTAACTCACCCTATTTTTTTTTTTTGTAAACTTTTATTTGTTACAGGGCCTTACTATGCAACTTGGACCATAGTGATCCTCCTGTTTCAGCCTCCCCAGTGCTGGGATTATAGGTGTGCACCACCACACCTGGTTTTGGGGGCTGGCTTGGCATGCAGTACTGGGGATGGAACCCGGGTCCTTGAGCTTGCCTGGCAGGCTCTTACACTGTTGATCTATCTCCTTCTCCTTTGGCCAGTGGTTTTTGATTGTTGCAGATTTTGTGATAAATAAATTCTGTGTTACGTGTTTGCACAGAAGAGTTTTTAGGGGAGAGCTGGTAGGCAGTGATGTGGTTACCTAAGGCTCAGTTTGTTATGCCAGAGAAAATAAAATGTGATTATTAAGACTTCAGTGTCTAAATGCAGGTCTGTTACTCTTTATTAGCTTTTAGTTTTTAATTACTTTCTCATTTTTAACATGTCTCTCTCTCTTTTCCTTCCTTTGATTGGAATCTAGCAACTACATGCAATTATAGCAGCATCTGTTTCTATAAAGTCATCCCAAAAGCTCAAGAAAATTCTGGAGGCAAGTGAAACTTCCCTTGTTTCCCTGTGCAGAGCTGAGTGTCAGCTGCCATCTCTTTACCTGGGGAGCATCCTGACAAATTTCTCTCTTCTTTTACAGATCATCCTGGCTCTTGGAAACTATATGAACAGCAGTAAGCGAGGAGCTGTTTATGGATTTAAACTTCAGAGTTTAGATCTGGTGAGTGAGCTAGAAAGAATTTTAGAGTTCTCTGGTTGACTGATAGCAGCAGAGATTAAGTTCTGGACCAGGAGAGTCAATTTGGGGTGGAGGGTGGCTGTTTTAATGAAAATTCTCTGCTAGTGATAAAAGCAATTTGTATAAATTTTCTGGAGCATCCTTGGATTGTAAGGATTTAAAATCTGAGAAATACTCATACCTTTTCCCCAGTATTTCTACTTCTAGGACTCTTTTTCCTCAGGAGTCTGAATTATGAATGTTGTATTTATTAGTAATCTATAGGTCCAGTGTTTTGCAAGTGATTATGTTGGAACTGTAGTTAATACAGTGACCTAGCCCAGCATGGTGGCGCATACCTATAGTCCCAGCACTCAGGAAGCTGAGGCGGGGGGGGGGGGGGGGGCAGCCTACAGTACATATGGAGACCAAAAAACCAAAAACAAAAATAATGAGGTGTTGGTTAAATACTTCTAAAACACCTATGGAGAGTTTCAGAGAAATGGCTAATGTGTGGAGGAGAAAGAAAAGTCTTAAGTTGCAGATGTTGTCTAATATCAGCTAAATAAAATACTCAGAAAACAAACTGACCTGAAATAGATTGAAGTATTCACTTAGTGATTAACAGGGCATTTGTTTATGTACTGGCTGTCCCCCAGTGTCTTTTGGGTGGGTGTCATTTCAACCAGCCAGTTCTCTGTTGAATACCTTTGATAAAATTGTTTTTATACTTGCTATTCTATTATAAAAATAAATGAAACAATATTTAATTTTTGGTCATCATGTATTTAAATCATTGGATAGGTAAGTGGTTAGTAGGTTAGCTAGAAACAGGGAATTTTAAATTTATTATAGGGAATTTGTGCCTATGGATTATATGTCTTGATTCATTTTATTTTCTATTCTGCTCCCCTCCCAAAATCCTTCCCCCCACCTTTTTTTTTTTTTTTTTTTTTTTTTAATAAATGCAGTTCAGGCTGGTCTTGAGCTCACTTTGTAGCCCAGGCTGATCTTAAACTCCCCAAGGACCTCCTGCCTCAGCGCCCCAAGTGCTGAGATTAAAGGTGTGCACCACCATACACAGCCCTTGTTGTACTTTTTCATTTCAGCTGCCCATCTCAGCTTAGGTCTTGAGTGGGGTGAGTCTAATTTTTTCAGTTCTTTACATATTCTATATATTAGTTTTTTGTCTAAGGAACAACTGGCAAAATTTTTCTCTGTGGGTTGTCTTTTTCACTCTGTTAGCAGTTTCGTTGGCTGTATTTTGTTAAATTGTTTTCCTGCACTGACAAAGGTAATATCATTTTCAGAGCCACTTGGTCTGTATCAATAGGGCAGCATCCAAGCCAGGCGTAGTGGCGCATGCCTATAATCCCAGCACTTGGGAGGTTGAGGCAGGCAGATCAGTGCAAGTGTGAGACCACCCTGGGCTACAAAAGTGAGCTCAAGGTTAGCCTGAACTGCATAATGAGACCCTGTCTCAAAAAGACTAAATAAATAAATAAATAAATAAATAAACAAACAAATAAATAAATAAATAAATACAGGGCAGCATCCTTACTCTTACACCTAACTCATATCCCCCTTTTGTTTTCAGCTCTTAGATACAAAGTCAACAGACCGAAAGCAAACACTGCTGCACTATATATCAAATGTCGTTAAAGAAAAATATCACCAAGTGTCCCTATTTTATAATGAGCTTCATTATGTGGAAAAAGCTGCTGCAGGTACATGATTTCAGCTGTTCACATTACTCTCCAATATTTAATACTTTCAACTGTGAGAGGACTGCCCCCGTTTAAATGCTCTTATGAACCCCTGTAAAAAGGAGAGAGGAAGCTCTGAGCTGGAACGTGTGGTGACAATGCCGCCCTTCTCAGGAGCAGCTGCACTGTGGGTGTTCGGCTGACCTCCCTTCCTTTGTTCCCTGTGACAGTCCAGTCCTTGAGACTGGGCCTCTTCTCTGTCCATCCATTGCACTCCTTCTGTTGCCATTTATGAGCTAGAAGGATCTCAGTGTGCTCCCCCATCCAACACGCTTAGTGTGCTTTCTTGCTAACCCACTTGCTTAGATGTAGCAGCTGTACGGAGCTGAGTGAAACAGTCAGATAACCAGAAATGGAACCAACCTCCTCTGTACAGCTTCCTTGGAAGGCTTAAAGTGCCTGCTATGGGCAGTGGCCATGCTGCAGATGGGACGATTCCTTCCAAACTACTCTGCTGTGGGAAAGGCCTAGGTAGAAAAAAGTTGTTTAGGGTTCATTTGAGTACTAGTGGTCTGCCCAACCAGACAAATGCTGCTTCCTGCAGGAGAGCCAAAAAAAAAAAAGCAAGAATAAATAAGTGCACTAGGAAATAAAGATCTTGTGCTTGTCACAGACATTTTTGAGCCTACAGGCCCACCTCAGGCTCAGCTGTGCATAGCACCAATTCAGCTCCCACCATTGTTAGCTGAACTCCCTTCTCTGCCATCTACCAGCTACATGACCCAGGGCAGGATACAGAAACCTTTATGCCACTTTTCTTTACTGGCAATATGGGTTAATGGTACAGCCAATTAGCATATATAAAGAATTTACTGCAGCGTAATAGTTGCACTTTCAAAATTACTCATATTAAAGGATCTTTGCATTGAAAACTGTAAACTAGGTCCTAGGGCTCCAAGGAGACCTAGGACTCAGAGAAGTTGGCTTAGCAGCCAGGTGTACTGTACTTTTGACTGTGTAGGGGATCACTGAGGTTGCTTTTTCTGTACCAGTCTCTCTGGAGAATGTTCTGCTGGATGTCAAAGAGCTGCAGAGGGGCATGGACCTGACTAAGAGGGAATATACCATGCACGACCACAATGTGCTACTGAAGGACTTCATTCTCCACAATGAGGGGAAGCTGAAGAAGCTGCAGGATGATGCCAAGATTGCACAGGTAGTTGGAAAAGTGCTTCATCTCTATGCCTGCATAAGACAGATTTCTTATGTAATTAGTGATTATTGCAAGGTGTATCTTTGTAGTGTTTTCCTTGGAAGCACCCTTGCCCTGCTCCATCCTGTCCTGACCTGTCCTGTCCCCCCACCCTCTCTCCATCCTTCCCTCTCTTTCTTCTTTCTGAAGTACATAATGATTACATTCACCACAGAGAATTGGTGCACATATATAGCTCATCTTAATTCTCTTTGATGTCCTTCCCCTCTTTGGTCCGTCCCCTCCATTGTCTGTGCCTTGCTTGGGCCTTTGTCCTCCTCTGTAGAGCCTTTCTCTGGTCCTTCCCCCTTCTTTGCACTTCCGGACTCCCTCTACCATGGGTTCCACTTTCAGGTCAAGTGGCATGTGTGCCTGTGCTCTGCCACAGTGTTGCTCATGGATGAGGTTTCTGTCGATCCTGACCTCATGATACTACACCACATTGGGCGTCACTGTAAGGCACATCTATCAAACACTTAAGTGCACTGAAGGGACAGTGGGAGTGCTGGGGACTGAATAGACCTAGTGGACTGGCCTCTGATTTGAGGCTGTCTTGAATCACAGCAGAATTTAAGCAGAGTCAGATTGTCCCCTGTGTGAGGATACCATAAGGAAAATGAAGCAAAGGGTTGGCATTTAGAGTCACTTCTGACTTTGTAGTTTTTAAGGACTTCTGCTATGGCCCTAGGAAATCCTAGGAACGAATAGGTATGTTTAGTGCGTATATTTAAGGGAAAAGGGGTAGAGGTGGTAGACAGAGGCTGTAGTGGGTGGCTGCTGGCCCCAGATTGCACATTTATGGTTCTAGAGCTGTGTGGATGAGAGCCTGTAACAGGAGCACCTCTCTGGCTGGTGCTTTGCTTCCATCCTGTAATGCTAGAATTAATTACAGTGAGAAGAAATGTGCTTCTTTGCAGGATGCCTTTGATGATGTGGTGAAGTATTTTGGAGAAAACCCTAAGACAACACCGCCCTCTGTCTTCTTTCCTGTCTTTGTCCGGTTTGTGAAAGCCTATAAGGTAAGCAGGAGGGTGTCCTTTGATCTTCATCATTCCCCAAGCAGGTGTCCTTGCTGAGATGTGTCTGGGTGCGAGTGTTCCGCAGAGGCATCCTACTCCCTGTTGGCCACAGGTCGGGGTACTCGGTGAGGACAGCAGGGGCTCTGCTGGCAGATGGCTCCTGGGGCTTAGCCAGAAAGCTAAGACTCTTGGCTGTTTCCACAGGGCAGATGAGATTTTCCAAGATTACTACTGGTGCCCAGTTGTTGACTCTTGATCCCCACAGGCAAAGGTAAAGGGCCTCAAAAGTCTGGGCCTCCCAAGTTGTTAAATGGGTAAAATAAGCAAACTTGGGGCAGAAGCCCATTCTGTGATTGACAACTGGGAGAGCTGTGTTAACCCTGGCCTAGCTGTGAGATGATCTTAGACTAGCACACTGCTGGTGGAGACTAAAGATGGCATTGTCAAGGGTTCTTTCTTTCTTTCTCTCTCTCTCTCTCTCTCTCTCTCTCTCTCTCTCTCTCTCTCTCTCCCTCCCTCCCTCCCTCCCTCCCTCCCTTCCTTCCTTCCTTCCTTTTCCCTTTCCCCTTTCCCCTCCTTTATCTGGATAAATAACAGCCCTTTTCTAAGTATAAGGATGGCTTGGACATAATCCAGGGCCATGATCTTAAAAAAGAATGTGGCTCAAAGAGTCATGTGTTTGAGAAACTTGCATTTTGAGAAGCAATGTAAAGGAAGGTATTTGATAGGTTTTTTTTTTTTTTCTTTTTGAGACAATGTCTTACTGTGTATTTCAGTCTGGCCTTGAGCTCACTTTTGTAGCCCAGGCTGGTCTTGAACTCACAGTGATCCTCCTGCCTCAGCCTCCCAAGTGCTGGGATTATAGGCATGCGCCACCACGCCCGGTGAGGGTATTAGATAGTTTTAGCCCCCTCAGGAAACATTGCTGCCTACAGAGCTGTCCCTCTGTATCTGCAAGTTTGCTTCTTTGCACCACGAGGATACCTGACTCTGAGGATGCTCAATCCCTCCTGTGAACTGGTGCAGTATTTGTGCAGACCCACATGCCTCCTCTGCTATGGAAATCATCTCTAGGTTGTGTGTAGTACTTACTACAATGCAAGCGCTGTGTGAATATTTGTGATTCTGCATTGTTTAGAGCATGAGGACACCCCCCCCCCACATCATGTTAGAACAGATGGATTTCTTTCTGAATATTTTGATCCATGTTTAATTTGTGGGTGTAGCATCCACCAGTACAGAGGCCCAGCTGTATTCTCTAGTTTCCTCTATGCATAACACTGGTGACCTTAGTAGAACAAGGAGAAATGTTCAGTGAAGCAAGAGAGAATGTATGAGGGCTATCTACAGTTTGGAGAAAAATTATTGCAAATATGGGAGAGGCATTTCGTGATATCAGTATGTGATAGCAGTCACCAGAGGCTGATGACTCTGGAGACTTGTCTTTGGGCCTTTTGGTCAGGAAGTCATTTATCTGGCTCTGTTCAGCATGGCTTAAAGTAGTAGTGAAAGAACAGCTGCTAGAGGGGCCAAGTATCCATGCAAAAGAACACAGTGTAGATGCCAGGCCCAAGATGAGAGAACTGCGAGGAAGGAAACAGTGGGACAGCTGCTGCCTGCTGCTTCTTCACACTCAGAGTGTGAACAGATTGGGGTTTTAGGACATCAGCTCCCTTTTCCTTTAAGTATAAATGAAAAGCTACCACAGAATACCAAAGACCAAAACATAAACTTTAGGGCCTGAGCATTTGGCTCAGTGGTATGGTGCCTCCCTGGCAAGTATGAAGTACTGGCAAGTATGAGGTGCTAGGTTCGATCCCCAATAATGTCCCTCCTCCTTGAAAACATAAACTGTATCACTGATACATGCTAAGCAGGAGGTATATAGGGTAACTTCTGGAAATTAGATAATCTCTCTTTTCAATTCATAGCTTGACAGTCAGAAGTCAGTTTAAAGGTGCTGGCTTTAAGAAACCCCAAGAGCTCAAAGTGTGAGCTGCAGGGAGTCCAAGGGTGTCACTCAGGTGTGGCCCTGAAAAGAAAGGAAAACCCAAGGGAGCAGTGGTTTTCTCCCAGCAGTGGCCAAAAACAGAGATCTCCTCAGTCCTGTTTTTGAAGAAGCTTTAGTTAGGTGAGCAAATTTTGGAATCAAAATGAGCTCACAGGATGGTCACTGAGCACAGCTGCCAGTGGGCTCTGCCTGGTCTGTGGTGCTTGGCCTCAAACTGTTGATGAGCAAGGTAGGCCTCCTGGATGAAGCAAATGTTGACTGAATTTGAAGATGTGTGGTAGGTGGCCAGTGAGACGGACGATCAGTGAGATGCGCTCATGAAATGTGTCCCTTCCCCTCCAATAGCTCGAATTACCAACTCACCGTGAGTCCTTCAGGAATGGTTTTTCAGTCTTGGCTGCTATCATTTCCTCTGATGTGGTTTTATTGGCTTTCTTGATTTGCCTAGCAAGCAGAAGAAGAAAATGAGCTGAGGAAAAAACAGGAACAAGCTCTCATGGAAAAACTTCTGGAGCAAGAAGCTCTGATGGAACAACAAGACCCAAAGGTGAGATGTGCTAGGCCGTGGAGAAGGCAAGCAATAGAGGTGGGGCAGCAGGTTGCGCAGGACCCTGGCCATTTCCTGAGGCTTGGCACATAGAAGTTTGCTCATTTGTTGCTTCACTTAGTAACCACTGGAATGAACTTAGAATATGTTTGAACAGCCTTTCCAAATTTATAGAACTTTTACTTGAAATACAGAGGCCAAACCAGGTAACCCAGCAATTAGACTTAGCAGCCCTGGGCTTTGCATCCAGGAAAGGCTCTGTGGTGTGGGCTTCTGGGTACTTGCTTTGGCGCCTGGAGGGCTTCTCCTGTAGGATTAGGAGGAAATGCTTCATGGAGCACAGCATTGCGGGGGTAGATCATAAGCTGGGTAGGCCTGTGCACCACAGCTCAAGAGGTGTGTGGTGGTTATCAGCTGCTTCCATGGCTGGAGGATCCAGTTTTCCCACTGCTGCCTGGTGGGCTTTTATGTGCTGTTTTTGGATGAGTTTCTGTTGTCTTTCTACAAGTTTTATGCTTGTTAAAATAATGTAGAGAATTCTAGAGTTTTATATTATGAGAGTATGTTTATATGTATATTATATAAGTATATATATACACACACTTATTTACATTTATATTTTATATTACATTTTAGGGATTCTTAAACTCTGAGTGGGCACAAACCACTGATGTGTTTTTTCTTCTCAGTCTCCTTCCCACAAGTCAAAGAGGCAGCAGCAAGAGTTAATTGCAGAGTTAAGAAGGCGACAAGTTAAGGATAACAGACATGTATATGAGGGAAAGGATGGAGCCATTGAAGATATTATCACAGGTAAAGGACAGTTCCTGTCTGCAATGCATGAAGATTCCATTTGCCTCAGTAGACTGGGCCATATACAGATTTCCTCACTTTTGACCAGGGCTGGCAAGTGTATTTGACTTTATAGAGATCCAGAATTATGCAGAGACCATGTTGTAGTTTGCAGTATATTTTTAGCAGCATATCTGTTGCTTTAATACTTTGAAAAGTCTTTGACTTCTCAGTATCACTGGAACCCTGTAGTTTCCACAGGGTTCTCCAAGCTCTGGTTTCTTACCTGGGCCAGTCACACCGCACTGCCTGCATATACATACTGTGGACCAAGCCCCCCACCTCTGCACTAAGCAGCATCATCAGGTTTTCCAGCGGGAGGTTAAAAGCTTCTTTAGTCATTCAAGCTAAAGGGATATCTGAGGTTGGTACTTTAAACGGGAGCCAGCCAGTGGACCTAGGATGAGGGGTGGGCATTCCACCAGGAATTGTATTTAACCTAGCTTGGTTCTTGTCTAATGGAAATAAACACCTTGTGCCTGAACCATACTTCTCTTAACCAGGGTACCAACTTGGGCAAGGAAGTACCTTTTCTTTCATGTCTCAATTACAGGAGTGCCATACATTGGCGTTCAGATACTGAGGTATAGAAAACAACATGATGTGTTTCTGTGTGCCTGACCCGAGTCAGCACTTGCCTTAGGGCCAGTTCCTCTACAAGTATGCTCTGACCACCTCCTATTCCAGCCCTGGGATTTCTTGAAGTATATCCAAAATTATGATTTTATTTTGAAATATTTGAGTGTATACAAAGATACGGCCTCTTTGAAGCAAATATATATGCATATAGCCATTATTGTCTTCCCAAAACTAACATTTCTTATCAGTTATTTAGTTGTTAGTCATATTTCCTCAATTTCCTAACTCTTTAAACTATAGATTTCTTATACTTTTATTTCTTGTCCTTGTTTGGTCAGCATTGTAAATAGGGATTCCAAACTGCCAAAACCACACAATTGTTTCATCAGTTCAGATCCACAGAAATTAAGGGGAGGGGATATGTGATATTGGTTCACTGACTGGATTTGTTTCAAAAAGGAAGTAAATCCCTTGCTTAGCCTAAAGCAGCCTCAATTCTGAGTAAATAGGTGAGTGGCCCATGACACATGTAATGGCATACATGTGGCTTCTTGGTGTCCCTGTGTGTACCCTACACTGGCTTGTGCATAGCCAGTCAAATCCCTTGCCTAGTCTTTCTCCTTGTGTCCTCCACACTGAGGGCGCGAAGCTCCAACCTGAGCAAAGTGAGGAACAGATCTCATCTTCCATGGTAAGAACCCCTTAGCCTCAGTGCCAGATTCACTGGTAGACAGGGAAGGCTCCTGTGTTGTGCATTGAGCTTGATCTCTTTGCCTTCTGCATGCCCTCCATTCCTATGTCCATTTCTTTTCCTGACTAAATCATCAGTCGGCGAGAGGTGAATGTGTATCTACAAATAGAACAATTTTTATTCTCCTTGAAATAATCTTCCATGTTCTGCCTCACTCCCAAGCCTCTGAAGTTAACTCTCATACTTGCTCCTTTTTCCCTTCACTGTCCCCTTCCCAGCCCCATTCCTGGGTGTGATTAGCAGAGAACTAACCATGAACTACTAATGCAGTAGATTATGGCCTCTTACTGTCTTCTGTTTGTGTTGTTTGGCTGTCATTTCCCATGCAGTGCTGAAGACTGTGCCCTTTACTGCTCGCACCGCCAAGCGTGGCTCTCGGTTCTTCTGCGAACCTGTGCTCACTGAGGAGTTCCACTACTAAACTATTACTCTTTCTCACCTGATGCTCTTACAAGGTTGCTGTAGGTCTTTTCACCTCTATGTCCCACTCTTTGTGTCTGTCAGGGCCAGGTGCCATGCTAGCGTGGAAGTGCCATTTCCATCACATTGCAATTTGTTGTCCCTCATACTGCATGGTTTTGCATAATGGTCATTGCTGTTCCCTCACGGTCACTCTCACTCATGTAAGTGATGGTCTGGATGTGACAGTTTATAGAACTACTTGCAGAATTTTTCAGAAAAAATAGTAAATAGAATATTCATTTGAGAATCACAATTGGAAAGCAAGCAGGTTACATTTTTGCCCAATGTTTTTAGACACCATATGATAGTCAACAGTCACTATTACAGTGAATAACTTTAACAGGTTTATATTCAATCCCCTCTTATAGTCTGTTAAAATGCTGTGAGAGTAAAATGATCTGTCATGTACCAGTGCTCAGAAAGGACTCCAAAGCTGTAAGATGATTTGCTGAAGAAACTGAATCAGGCACAGCTGCAGACAGGCCTATCTTGGTGTCTTCTGTAGTTCCTAGTGGGATAGAACTCGTAAGAACTTAACACTGGGAGTGCCTTGCAACCTAGAAGCCTCTTTATGCCGATAATGGCTTAGTTCACAGCCTCAGAACACCTTGCTCCAGCAGGTCACCTCTGTTCACTGTCATGCCCAACCTGTATGGCAGAGAGTAAGAACAGTTACGAGCTCCCCACCATCTTGTTTATGCCTCTTCCTAGTGGCTCTGTTCCATGTCAGACTAGGGTATTTCTTTTGGAATGAGATAATTACTGGACCTGCTTCTTTGGTCAGAAGAATGGTACCAGAAAGACTAAAGGCAAATACCTGTCACTGGAAAGTAACACTTTTCTTAGAATTAAAAAAAAAAGTGTTTGAAAAATTAACACAAACCCAACTTTCTGGGTACTGAAAAGGGAGCAAATGTCTCTCTGGATGTCTAATTGATCAGAAAAGGGAAAAAGTATGCTATTTGCAAGTGACCACTGAATTTGGTGCTCAGACTGACATGGAACTGGGCTGTGTTTAATCTATGGTGTAACTGCTTTGTGAACTGTGCTTGTATGTTCGTCTGTCTTTGAAGACCTCAAAAAATACATTGTGTCACTGCCTGCTGAGTCTGCTTATCCATGGGTGCTTCCTAACAGGCTGCAAACTGTCATCTGCTTGGGCTGTGTTTGCTGTTGGTTTTGTGGCTGGACTCTTTCTGGAGCCATTCTTCAAAGCAGCTTGGAACCGGGTGGGCAGAAAGCTGGGTGGGGAGTCACACTGACCTTCCCTTATTTTATCTAACACTACTTGCAGAAATCATCTCCTGCTGTCCTGTTGGCTAACATGCCCAGGAATGTTAAGCACTAAGTTGAGTTGCTTTCCATTTTCATCCCATTTTTACTTAACCATCATTTTGTGTTTTTGTTTTTTCTGTTTAGCCTTAAAGAAGAATAATATCACTAAATTCCCAAATGTTCACTCGAGGGTAAGGATTTCTTCTAGCACACCGGTGGTGGAGGATACACAGAGCTGGCAAGCATTACTTTTTACTTAGTTTCCTCCTCTCTCTATATGCAGATCAATGGTTTTGATTTATGCCTAAGAGTAATACTGGTGAGAATCTGACCAGGGAGAAATCTTTGTAACTCACCTTCCAGTAACATGAGGCTGAACCTCTCTGTTGGACTCTTTCTTGGCCTGGTTTTTGTTCCAGTGTGATAGCTTGGGCAAGGGCATTTGCTGGTGACTGTACTTGCTTGAACGCTAGGCTGTCTTTCCCTTGTCACCTGGTTGGCCTTCAAGTTATTCATGCAACTCTGGCCAGGAAATCTCATCTATATAGCCTTTGCCAAGACTGGGATTTTTGGAATTGCTTAGACTCATGACCATTGACCTGGATATTCTTAGTCAGAAGTATAATTTTGACCTTCTTTTTCGCCAAGGTCACAGGTTCAGTGCCATAAGAGCCAGGATGATAATGGGTCTGTGCTGGGAACTATACTGAGCCTGAGAGTAAAAGATCTCAGGCCTCTGAGCATGGAGGGGTGTGCACCCTATAGTGCTGATCCTGACTATTTCAAGAGTCTAGAAACCACAGTTTTAATTGCCAGTTTAAATATGTGATAATTACTTAAACATGAGGACTGCAGCCAGGCATGGTGTCACATGCCTGTAATCCCAGCACCTGGGAGGCCGACACAGAAGAGTCCTAAACTTAAGCCTGGTTTGGACAGTCTAGCAAGACCCTGTGTCAAAATGCTGGGCCTGTATGTAGCTCAGTGTGAAGGTTCTGGGTTCAGTCTACAGTACAATAAAGAGGGATGCAGTAGGGCAGGCATTCTGTGAGCTAACAAAAGCTAAAGCTGATTTTCTTCTGTTTGCATGTTTTTAGGACACTCCCTAGCAGAAAATAAAAAGGAAAAATATACATAGTTCAACAAAATCAGGGGAAAAATAAGCCTGCTTTATTGGGGTGTGGGCTGAATGTTATTTTTTTTTTTTTTTAACTAAGTCCCGAGGACATGCCTTATTAATGAAAACATGCCTTCATGATGAGCATGCTTACATACAATTCATCTCTGCATCCCATTTCATCCTAATATAGCATTTCTTGAATTAGTAGTGATTTGATTCTTTTATTGAACGCTGCCTTCGTTTTTTTTTTTTTTGGTTTTGAATGTAGAGGATAGAGGACCATTACTCCTGCTGCTGAAACAAAACACCCATTGCATGGCAGGAAGGAATACTGAGAGCATGGACTATTATTTTCATTTAGATTTAATAGTTGAGCATTATATTTCTACTTCACAAAATACAAAAGGAGCCTCAGCTAGCTTAATGGAATAATAGAACTTCTCTCTGCAAAATAAGACCTGAGGTTTCCTCATTGTTAAAAACTTCAAGAATATATGGTAGGGAAGTATGTTTTATTCTCCAATTTAAAATTCATTATAAATGTAGCGTCTAGCTACAGCTACATATCATTGAAGACACATTTTAAAATAAGACTTTAAGACTTTCTGGACAGTGACAGAAATAAGTCCCAGAATCCTACCAGTATTACATCTTATTGTCTAAACATTGAAGCCAATGTACCTGTCTTTGGTTCAATGCTCAAGAGTCTGAAGGACCCATAAGATGACTTTTACACAAGCTGCTTTGATTGGCTGCCAACTGGCCTTTGTCTTGCTCAAACACATTAAATTTTACTGTTTTTTTCATTGGTACTCTCCTTTCTACAGATCTTAGAAACCAGCCCTACAGACGAGCCGATGCGGTGAGGAGAAGTGTCAGGCGGCGCTTCGATGACCAGAACTTACGTTCTATTAATGGTGCTGAAATAACCATGTGAAATCTGAGACTTTCCTGCATGAACAGAGGATGTGCCTGAATGAAACTGCCCACATGGATTCCATGTGCTACCATTTAGCTGCAGCCTTGAACACAAACAGATGAAGTATTTGAAAGGGCTCAGATTTAGTGAACACATAGGAATTTTAAAATGATGGGTTTTCCTTTCAACCCTTATTAACAAGTGCCTAAAAATGGAAGTACCTGCTCAGATTAATCAAAGCAATAGAATTTGATTAGGTATCTTTTTACACCACTATGCTGTTGTTTATTAACCAAAATGTAATTTCATATTAAATTCATTATGTGCCACTGTGTTTATCTCATGATGGCCCTCTCCAGTTTCCTAATAAATTGTGAATATCAAGGGTGCATCTGCTATGGCTTTCTTTGCTGGGAGGTCTTTTAAGGAATTCTGTGTTCCAGCCATATCCACTGTTTATATTTTAAAGGACTTGTAATACGAAAGGAAAGATACATTACAAAGACCTTTTGTAGCTAAGCCCTAGCAGAGGGCAAACAGGATGCAAATGCAGTGGCATAAGAAATGCCAACACCAGTTTCATGTTCTAGCTCTGTGGTAGGTGCCATGCTCTGCAAGACATTCCTTGATACAAACATAAGGAGATGATGGCATAAATACTGAAGTTATTTGCAGTACTGTGTTCTGAAGCTAGAGGCAGCTTTTTAAGCAATGCAAATCTATTTATTAACACCAAACTAAACATCTCAGTAATCAGTATTAGGATCTCCAAGGACCATTTGAGTGAATCTTGAGAAGTTGGTACCTTGCTAGTCAGGGAGAAGTTCACTATGGTAGCTGCCAACAAGCAGGCATGCAAGACTGCATCTGCTAGCAAAGCAGGTTAGGAACATACCTAGTCTTATTCTCCTCTGACAATCGCAGGGATTGTTTCCTTTTTTCTGTTTGGAAATTGGCAAATATCAATGCATTTAGCATTCTGTATCAAAGCTGAATTGCTATATTTCTCAGTTTCTTATGAGCAACTATGTTTAAGTTGTTGAACATCATGAACATTAGAATGAGCTTTGAAGTAATGGGACTAAACAGTCAACTAAACTGCTGTTGTTTTTCCTTGCTCTCTGGCAAGGCACTTGGTCCATTCCAAAATTCAAACAAAAAACTGGACTAAAGTTAAATTTACACTTCTCATAATAAACACTTCGCTTTTGGCTTACCTTCTTGGTACCTTGCAACAGTATATTAACTGTAAAGTTTGTTGTATAGTATTTAACCACTGAATTTGTTGTGCTTACATGAATGAACCCTTTGGTGAAGGTCCCTTTTCCTTGGATAATGTGTAGTTATATGATCTTTTTAAATGTACAGATATTTTGCTATAAAATTGGTGCAGTTTTTTATGGTTTTTACACTTCTCTGTAATTCCCACCCTAGGCTCTGGGTAATACTGTAAATATTGTTTAAAAACGCATCAGCCTATGCTATACAATCTGAATGTTATTTTAACTTATAGGTTTTTTTTTTTAATATATATTTAACTACAAGGACAGTGTAGGGGTCAGTTACCACATTTCACTTTAGTGTAACTATTTACAGATTACTTTTAATCTGCCACCTGTTAGCCTATTTCCATAAACATATACTTTTAAAAAGAACATGCCAAGATTTTGTCTGTTGGGCTAATACCTATTTTGATGAAAACAGTAATTTGGCCAAGACAAGCAGTTGGACCTTTACCACAATGCAGCTGCTTTTCAGAGCTCAATTTGGTGACATGCACATTAAAATCATTGCCTATTATATTTGTGAACAAATGCAGTAATGTTGGCATGTTCTTTTCTGTTTTGTCTGTTAATGGGCCTGCTTCCTACCAGTATTAGAAAAATGTTTTATAAAAGCAATTCATGTTACTTTTCTGGTCTTTCCACACCATTTGAACAAATAAACTATTTACACTACTATTCTGTAATATGTTGTGATCATTCAACACATTTCAGGAAGCTTTATCAGCTTTTTGTACATTTCCTTCTCTAGAAACACATACCTCTTGGGGTTGGGGATTTAGGTCAATAGTAGAACACTTATCTAACAAGTGGGAGACTCTGGATTTAGGCCCCTTGGCACTCAAAAATTAAAACAGCTAAAAGAAAAAAGACAAAAATAAACATGTACCTCACTTGGTGAACTCAGAATCAATTGGTAAATCCTAGCAAGAATTACTCCCTATACAAACTCCCCTTTTTGTTGAGATGGGCCTTGCTATGCTGTTCCAACAGGGGCAAAAGTGATTCTCCTAAGTCTTAGGAGTACCTGCAACTATAGAAGTGTCACTTTGCCTTCCTGTTAAAAGCTTTTGACAGCATGTTGGGAATGGACAAAGGAGTATTTAAAAGGGATGTCTATAAATCGTATTTATAAATGAACACTGCTAGAAAATAGCCTCGTTTTTGGGAGGGGGCATTGGATGCTATTCCAATGCCTCAATCAGGGTTTTTTTTTTTTTTTTTTTTTTTTGGCAGGACCCAGGTTTGAACTCACAACCTTGCATGTGCCAGGTAGGCACTCATGCCATGGAGCTATTTCCCCAGCCCCTGAATCGGGGTTTTTAAAATTTATGGTACTTGGGACTAAACCTAGGAATTTATCAGTAAGGTTAATGTCACACAGTCCCTCCTTTTTTCAGACACTATCTCCTCACTTCGTAGTTGCTTGTATGGATTTAGAATCTTACCTTAGCCTCCTACAGTGCTGTGATTACAGATATACACTATCATACCAGACTTTAGGCTGTGGTACAGATACAAATTCAGTCATGTGGAGCACCCCATCAGCTAAGGGACTATTACAATAAATTGTGCTAACACTACAATTGTGCACACATTACAGTTGTGACATTTGGCTGTACTCTATTATCCTGTTCTTTAGGTTACACATATGAAACCAACTAAGATGATATACCTTGTCCAGGATCATAGACCTTTTAAGATGAAAGAGCCTGTACAAGCAGGCTTTGTTGCCAATTCAATGAAAGCACTTTCTAATACACAAGTTATATAATGTACATAAAGTTTTTATATAAAAGGGGAGAAATAACATTCTGCAATTAGTGATAATCCCATGTTTTGTACAAGTGTTAATGGTAAAAAATTTTGGTGAACTTTAATATTCTACAAATTTAAAATATTTACAAACCTAAACAATAGCAGTCATCTTAAATGAGGTAGATATAGTTATCTTTAAAGAGCTGGACACAATGACACACACTTGTAATCCCAGCACTTTGGAGGCCCAGGCAGGATTCCTGTGAGTTAGAACAGTCTGTCTCAAAAATAACATCAGTAAGTGTAGAAAAGATATGGTTAGGACATTTTATACATTAGTACCCCTTCCCCCCGAGGTGTTAAGAATTGAATGCAGGCTCTATGTGTATTCTACCGTTGAGCCCAAGTCTCTTAACACGCTATTTCTAAGAAGGGGCCAACATGTGCCAGGCTGCCCCCAGGCTTGAACCTATATCCTTCTGTCACATCTTTCCAGTAACTAATTACAAGTGTGCACTCCAGTCCACAGGCATCCACCATTGCTAACATAGCTGTCTCATTCTAGCATGTTTTCGTTTACCAGTTACCTGTAATTATATACTCTTGTTCCCCAGGAAGAACACTGAAATCCACTGCAATGACCATTTCTTTGCTCAGCATGTGAGACTTTTTGCCCATCACTGGACTCTTGCTTTATCATACTGAAAAACATACTAAGTTCACAAAATTATTCAACTTTAAGCTGGATGTATCCGCTTTAACTTCTGATTTGTACTGACAGAGCTGTTAACTCTAATATGCTAGTTTCCCAGTCTTTATCAGAAATACTTAAAGATGCATTTATCAGTGTAATTCATACCAAAGTATTAACCTGACAGATTCCCACCTTTTACCATCTATTCTAAGAAATCTGAAGGAAGAAGCAAATGTACAAAGGTGTTGGTGTTACTCTTATGGAGGGAAAACTACCTTTTATCAAGAACAGTACAGAAAATGAGAAAATGATATGAGCAGTAACCAACTTGTGAACTTCTGAACAGTGCTGGAAGAAAAATATGGGCGCAAATCCAGCTTCTTTGTACAGTCTTTTTTTTCTAATTCCATTTATTTACAAAAGGTCTAACTATGTAACTAAGATACTTTACATTAGGTAAACAGTATACAAATGTGAAAAATTTGGTAATTACAAACATGAAAAATCAACACCTTTCTTATTTACTCACCTTTTAGGACAGCACTCAGTTCATGTGGAAGGGTGGACAAGACTAACACCAAAAATGTTTGCAGGCAGGACCAAAAACACATTTATAAACAATGCACTTAGATAATCCAAGTAACAACACAGAATAGCATCAAGAAATGGCTTGGTTTGGGTGTAAGGGGTTAGGGTGGTTAGCTAGCTTTTCCAAAACAGAGACATCAAGTACACCTTGGGTAAACTATTAAATTAACAGTCAATTACCAATCACCTGCAGTGAATGTGGTGGCCTTGAACTAGATCTTAACTGAAATCCAGAAAATCAACTGCGTCTTTATGAAGCAACCTTAAGAAAACTATGACTAAAGAACTGAGGCCATGTAGATGAAAACAGAGGGTAAAAAGTTAAATGTGTAGGTTATCAGAGCAAAGGTCTTTCCACCTAACCTTTAAATAGCTCAAACAGTGTACCTGTGCAGCAACATCACCCTTAAAGATACCCCCTAATGGTTAGTTCTAACCTTAGAATTCATTCTATGTTCCCATTAAGAAGCTTTTAGACACTTCTGAAGTAACAGTTAAGATAGAATCATTGTATATCATGACTAGATTTAGATTTGTGGGTCTGTGCTTTTACTGCAGCAATGTGTTTTAGCCCTTTAATCAAATGGGTATCATGGATGGTGGATGAGTGCATGTATCAGCATTTTACATTCATTCATTATGTGCCTGCTGTGTACCAGGCGCTGTCCTAATTCACACGCCAAATACACAGCAGTAAATGAACTAGACAAATCCCTGCCATGGAATATACAAGATTACCATTTAAATGAAAACACTGGAAAAGTATTTTAAGAACAGGTAAGAATAACATAATAAAACTGATCTGTGCCATCATTAGGACAGAATGAGAATATAAGCCTCTTTAGAAGACAGTTCTGCTAATGTTACTTTGCTTTCATTTATGTAAAATGACTCCAACTTAACCTAAAGAATAAACTATAGCTGAACTAAAATCTGGTAGTAAGATACATCCCCAAAGAAAAATAGTCTCAGATCTAGGGACTTAATGTATTGTTTCATTTTCAATTCTGAAAGTAAGTTTTAAAAAAAGTTATGTAGCTTCGAAATTTACATTTAAATTATACCCTGAAATATTAAATACTCTATAAACTTAAAGGAATTAATCACCACTCTTCATAAGTACTTAAGTCCTATATGAATATAAAGAATTTTCTCTTACACATAATTCAAGTTTTTATTATTTTTTTTTTAAAGATAGTAGGGTCTAGCTATGTATAGTACTCCAGGCTGGGCTTGAGCTTGCATTCTCCTTCAGCCTCCCAAATGCTGGGAGGTGCTACCATGCCTAGATTAAATTTTTATATAGAAGATACTCTTTTCTGAATGCAAAAGTAAATGTAACTGCCTAGCTAGCACTTTGTATTTGTACTAGAATAAAACCAGAAGCATTTACAGAAATGCTTGACATTTATACAGATGAATGCACACTATGACTTACATAGTTTTAAACTATGAGTATTTTCCAGGAAAATGCACAAAATTTTAATTTTTAGTTTGTTCTGTGATTCCCTTACTCTATACCCCCTTTTCATTTTGCAATTGTGTAAAGTCAGACATAATTAAAGTCAAAAGATGAAATAGCTAATTGCCATATTTACTGTGCAACTGAAGTTATTTGTTAAAACTGAAGTGTGATGGTATTGTTTTTATTTTCAAGTAATTACGTTATTTAAAATTCATTAGGAAAACTGGACGTAATCAACTTGATTGACTAAATTAGAATCTAACAGTTCATGAACATTTAGTTTTCCTAACGTAGAACTAAGGGCTGGGAGACGTGAAATACCCAAGGTTCTGATTTTGATCATGATACCAACTGTATTAGTGATATGTGGAAGGAAGATAAGCCCACAATTTTTAATGGGTCTCAAGTCTTAACTGAGAACTGTAAATTACTCTTACTGAGGATAAAATACTTTCCTGCATATACATTTGTTCAATTTGCTATTTCAGCTTTTATCAATCTGAAAACTTAAGATCAGGTTAAAAATAGTCACAAAATAAAACCTTTCCATGACCTGTCTTCAGACCTTTCTGGTACCTAAAACCCACTGGATGGGATCAAAAGTAGACAAAGGATTAGTTGCTTATTTTAACAGGGATGTTGCACTTTTTTTAAAAGTCAGTTGCCATTTGTTCACTTTTAAGTCAAATTATTCGCATGGGAGAACTAATGGGACACTAAAGATACAAGATCTAAGGATGTGAGATTGTAAGAAATACAGAAATCTATTTTGAGGACATGCTGCAACACATCAATAAGCCTTTTATTTAAATAGAAAAATCAAAAAAGTTTCAAGTTGCACTTTAAAAATTATCACTCATGGATATAATTTTTATAGGA
Organism: Myocastor coypus; assembly: GCA_004027025.1. Taxonomy (NCBI): domain Eukaryota; kingdom Metazoa; phylum Chordata; class Mammalia; order Rodentia; family Myocastoridae; genus Myocastor; species Myocastor coypus. Next base: position 60,491 of record PVJA010004408.1, on the reverse strand, counting down.
TCTAATTTCCTGTGGAACATTAATTTATCTCCCAGTGTCATATGCATGTTTTGAAGACTTTATCACTGACTTGGATATCAATGACAGGATTAGCAACCTTAACTATCTTTAAACTGGGACATCTGAAAATTACTCTAGCCCAATTGCTGCCAAAAGCGGTATGTTCTGAACTGATGTATGTATGGTAGGAGGCAAATCTGAAGCAACATGGTTCACATTTTCTCAGAGGTAATGATTCTTGTTTCTATGGTTAAAAAACCTTTCTTCTTGCCCCGCTTTCAATCTGTTATTGACATGAGGTTAAAGCATAGGGTAGGATGCGAAAACACTTTTCTTGGTCAGTCCCACTTTCTAACTCATAAAGATCATAAGGGCAAAAACTTTTTCCAAATTTCAACCTGAAATAGGATCTCTGAAAGTGTTAAAATTAAAAAAAAAAAAAAAAAAAAAAGATAATAGGTAGGATAATATAAAAAAGACTAAGGTACTAAACTTTAATTAAATCTGCACTGAAGGAATAGTATAAATTACATTACTGACCTTCAAAAGTTAGTATGTAAAGAGTATCTTCAAACCACTGCCTCTTTAAAATATTCTAGGAAATTTATTATAGGTGAAAAATAGAACTAGGAACTTCAAATTCATTGATTTATAATATTCTTAGATATTAAAAAGAGAAAGTAAAGTAGCTATTTGAGTAAGATGAAGCAAAATTTCAAGGATTTAGTATCTCTGAAATGATACAATTCAGAGCTGAGCAGTGTTAGTTAGAAATAAATACTAGTACACACTAGAAGAGAAGGTTTAATAATTGATAAAAATGTACAAAAATATTCAAATCAGAAATGCTTCAGAACGTACTGTACCACGAAGTGAATACTTCTCAGTGAGCAGGGAAGGTAAAAGACCTTCTTGATGAAAAGAGCAAGAGAAAAGTTGGATTTAAAAAAAAGACAGCAGTTAAAGAAAATGTTTAAGTTAACATTGATTTTTCTTTTTTAGACAAGGATACTGAGGATATTGCAACTATCACTTAAAAGTTTGGTGGCACATTCTTTAACAGGTCCTTAAGGCAACAGATTTAAACTAATTTACAATTTGATTTGATGTTAACTTTTTAAAACATCACCTCAAAATAGATGCTCAAAGTAATGCCCTCATAATAGACTTTTTAAAATGTATTCAAGATGTTTCATAAAAAATAATGGTGGCTTTATCATAGTAGTGCATATCAGCACTACTATATTTATGGGTCTACACCAAGTTTCCATCAAAAACTTCGGTTTTTTAGGAGCTCATAATAAAAGATCACATTGGCTTTAACAAGTTGGGTAGTGCACAAAAAAGCAGTTTTATTGGATGCTGGTGCTTTTTCTGTACTACTATATTATCAAAGCTTATTTTATTATATCTTTAAAATCCAACTTCTACAAAGTGAAATCACCTCAGACTTAGACCTCAGAACAAAGTAGAGACACCTGCAGTTGTCAGTAAATGCCACCTTTAATCCATCCTGCAGTGCCCTATGAAAGGGTCACAGAAAGACAGTTATGACTGTAGGAAAATATGATTCTTGATACAGAATCAAAAGTTATTTTCAACTTCCTTTGCTTTTATAAAGTCCACAATAACAATACTTAAATGCACTTTTTTTTTTTTTTTTTTTTTTCTGTGTTACAATTAAAACCCAGTGTTACTTAAATTGAACTTAAAATAGTCCCTGGTCTGAATTAGACTTTAAATCATACTGTAAACATATATTTGGTATAATTTATTGATCATCGTCCAGTTGCTCCAAAAGGGTTCTTCTCCGCTTTTCTAACTCCCCCTCACTCAGTTCACTGCCAGAAGTATCCCAATTACCCTGTAAAAACATTGAATATATAGTGACAATTAATGTTAGCATTCAGAAAGTTAAGTAGTAAATCTATGAACAAAATTCCAAATCTATAGCCTTTTCCATACAGGAACACATTTCATTGGGCTTAAAAACTAACTAAGTCCCCCAAAGTCTGTAAGAGGATTACCAGTATTATTCACTGGTTGCATTACACCAAATACTTCAGAAAACCTCTTTTCTATACTGCTACTTTTAGCTTACAGTAATATGCAAATAAGGACGATGATATACCCTGGTTCCTTTCTTTTTTGTAAAGAATTCAATATGAAACATTTTGTTCCTATTTAATGGAAGGCTAAGTGATCATTTTCTAAGTAATATATTCCTTGCTAAGCTTACATAGATTTTATATAGTCTGGTAAGCACTTTATATGACAGACTGACATTCTGAGCTTTTTTAATACTCAAATAAACTAACACTCAAGAGCATGCTGAATACACAAAAAACAACTTCTGGAAAGTACAGAGTCACCCACGGTCTTTCACTGTAATATTTTGTTGAACCTACAATTAAGTAAAAAGATACCGAAATGTGTGGAAAGGCTATGCATTCATTCTTCACTAACACTGTAAAACAGTTCAGCTGGCTGCATGTAGCTTCTGAACAAGAAAACACTAAAGGCAGAGCTAGAGATCTTGTACACAATGATGTTCTCCATTAATAATTCACAGAAATCATCTTTCTTAAACTTACATTTGTGTAAGGATTTGTAATGCTGAGGTTTGTGATACTGTGTGTTCTGCCACAATGTACCTGACACTAAAACCCAAAGCCAGAACTTTGGCTTGCTTTCCCATCTTTCTCATTTGTGCTCACAAATTTTCACTCAGTTGTTACAAGAGTACTGGAATGTTACTTTGAAAACTGGACTTAGGACCCATGAAAATGACGGGAATGTGCAGAACCCCTGATTTAAGTCTCTTATATTTTATATTACTTAAAAAAAAAAAAAAAATACCAGATATTTGTGATGGCATAACCTGTAATCCCAGTTACTCAGTCTAAGGCAGCAGATTCCAGGTTAGCCTGGGTCATTCAGTGATATCCTGTCTTAAAAATTGTTTGTAAAAGGCAGGGGACATAGCTCATGAGAGAGTACTTGCCTAGCAGGACCTAGGTGTTAGGTTTCATCACCAGTACTGGAAAACAGAATGAAGCAACACAACAAAGAAAAAAATTTTAAAAATCAGGAAGAAAATGTCAAGTGGCATTTCTTAATGCACAAAGCAAAAGCCCATGTTCTTTTTTAGCGAGTCAAAACAGAATGCTATGCTTTTTTTTTAAAGAATATAAAATTTAGGAGACTCGAATCAAGGGTAATTCATAACCATAAATATATTAAGGATTTTTCTCTGGAGTACATAACTGAATTTTCATTCTTCTAGTATATGGCAGACTTGAAAGCCTATTTTTAAAATATAATTATAGTTCGGTAATCTCAGCACTAGGGAAGCTGAGGCAAGAGAACTGCTATGAGTTTAAGGGCCAGCCCAAACTACACAGCAAGACCTTGTTTTAAAAAAACATACTGTCACAGTTTTAATTATAGCACCCACTCTTATATTTTGTAAATGTAGAAATGGAACAATTTTATATACTTACCGAATCCTTCCCAGTCTTTTTCTTAGGTGATTTGTGTTTTGATTCTGATCTCTGTCTAGTTCTGTCCTTTTCATTTTCCCGATCTTTTTCTTTTTTATCTTTTTCTCGCTCAGCATCTGATTCTGGAGAATCCTATGTAAATACAAATACATGTCACTTTTTGGGGTGGGGGTGTGGGGTATGGTATTGGGCACTGAACCCACTGCACTCTTGCAATGAGCTATATTCTCAACTGGTTTTCATTTTGGGATAGGGTTTCCCTAAATTATTTAAGTTGAACTTGATTTTGTGGTCCATCTGTCTTAGTTTCTCACATACTACAATTATAGGATCTGTTAAAAATAGCATTTTATTTTTGAAAAAACTTTTACATCTATCAAAGTTAACATTCACATAGAATAGGTTATCATATTCCTAAAATGGTGACTATGATCTAATTTTTTGTTTTCAAGGATTTGCTAAACTACCCCATGATTCATAGTAGATAGCCACTCTTTCCATGAGGGAGATAACCTTTTTTTTTTAAATACAGTGTCTATAGGGTTTCACTACACAGATCTGACTCATAGGGATTTTCCTGGTTTCAGCATCCCAAGTGCTGAGATTATAAGCGCATCACTAAGCCCAGTCTCATTCACTTTCTCAGCGTCCCCCAGGGGTGGGGCCAGCAAGGCATGGCAGAAATCAAACCCTGGCCACTGAGCTCTGCCTGAGCATGTGCATCAGTCTATATGAGCTATATGGCTGACCTCGAAGATGACCCTTTGAGAGTCTCTTTCAGTGATGTTTTAGCAGAATCAGTTTTTACAGAATCTAATTTCCTGTGGAACATTAGTTTATCTCCCAGTATCATATGCATGTTTTGAAGACTTTACCATTGACTTGGATGTCAATGACACGATTAGCAACCTTAACTATCTTTAAACTGGGATATCTGAAAACTAAGTCTAGCCAAATTGTTGCCAAAAGTAGTATGTTCTGAACTGATGTATGTATGGTAGGAGGCAAATCTGAAGCAATGTGGTTCCCATTTTCTTGTTTCCACAGTTATATTTAATAGCAGAAAAAGAACCTTTCTGGCCTCAACCCCTTCAGCCTGTAATTGACATGGGTTAAAGCATAGGGTAGGATGAGAAAATACTTTTCCTGGTCAGTCCCATTTTCTAATTCATTTAAGATCATAAAAGAAAACACTGTTTTTCCAAATTTCAACTTGACTTTTGCACCTCAGATAGTTTTATCTGTAAATGCAGGCAGATACTGCTTTTTGGTGGTACTGGGGATCAAAACCCAAAGCATGCTGAAGCATGTAGTTTACCACAGAGCTATACCACCAGCTTAGATATGAAATTTTTACCACTGCAACATATTAGATATTCATAAATATAACACTGTTATTAATTAATCACATATAAGGTTGACTGCTGTGTAATAAAATTCTCCAAAATTATTACTGGAAAGTAGCAACTTAGAGGCAGAGCTCAGTAGAGTAAATGCTTGCTTGGCATGCCCAAGGGCCTGAGTTCAATCCCCAGTTCCGCAAAAAAAAAAAAAGAAAAGAAAAAGAAAAAGAAAAAGGAATTTAAGTGGTTAATCAGACATGTACAAGTTTATGTAAATAGCATAAAAAGAATAACAATTCAAATTTGTGGTTCCAGGTAACAGGTAAGACAGATATACATCTTTTTTTCTTAAAGATCAATTTAAAAGCCAGGGCAGAACTCCTGGTGGAAAGCTTACCAAATGATTTTAATGCAATACTAAAGTGAAATACAACTACAAAACAGTAATAACTTCAGTTCACAAAGCTTCTGTCTGTAAACAATTCACTTCACAAACAGAAGCATTCAGCAAAATTTTCCTTCTGTTCACAAACTCCACATTAAACATGACCAGTGCCATGTTCCCTACACAACACAAATGCAGCCATCTCCCCCCAAACTTTAAAACAAATTAAGTTTATAAACCAATGTATATTTAGGTACACCCTTCAACTGTTGGGACAATATCCGACTTCCTCAGCCACTGAGGAAGCCAATGTCAATAGTATAGGTGAAGTGCAAAAGTCAAAAATATACTTACAGATTTATGTCTCCTCTTCTTGCTTTTCTTCTTATGCTTTTTTGATTTTTTATAACTTCTCTCTGAGGAACATAAAAGAAAAAAAGTGTCAACTTGAAAAATCAAACTGTCAATGATTTTATAGAGCATTAATAGAAATGCTCACCAGATTCAGCACTAGAAGAATGTTCTGAGGCAGAGTGGGATTCCGATCGCTGTCTTTTTTTCTTTGAGTGGCTGTCGTCGTCATCTGAATCTGACCCCTAAGTAATACAAATAATACAACTCAAAACAATGCTAACACATGTTTTAGTACACTTATGGTGCCATTTAATAAACTTCCTTACCGATCGAGAGCGGGAACGTTTTCTATGATGTTTCTTAGATTTCTTAGAATGTTTCTTATTCTTTGAATGATGATGCTGACACTCATGCTATGGGGCAAAAGAAAGAAAATTTTAAGACTTTACATTTGCCTCACATGGCTAACAGAATGATTTGTTGCTTTATGGTACTAGGCACTGTACTTAAAAGACTTCACAGTGAGCTATGTCACATACACCCCTATCCTGTTTTTTTGTTTGTGTTTTTTAATTTTGAAACTAAGTTGCTTAGTTGCCCAGGCTAGGATTAAACTTATATATTTAAGTACACTTTTCAACTGCCTCAGTTTCCTAGTGCCAGGACATAGGTCTAAATTACCAGGTCTGCATTAGTTTTCAGTTTGCTTGGGTCTTTTTGAGATAGGGTCTTGCTCACCCTGGCCTCAAACTTGTGGTACTCTCCTGCCTCAGCCTGTCACCAGCTGAGTTTACTATGCATGTAGTGTTGGTATATCTGAACAATGCCTAAAACTCTGTTTTCTACTTTTTTTATTTACTTATTTATTTGTCCTTGTTTCAGAATTTTCGTTTGTTTGCTTTTTTATTCATTTATTTTTATGGCCGGCTCAGCCTGCCCTGAGGGCAAGGCTGGCACAGCATGTGGTGCTGGGGATCAAACCGTAGTCCCTGCAGCAGCCTAAGCTTTCCCAACAAGGCGCTTTAGACCACTGAGCCATCCTGCCGGGCCCCTGTTTTCTACTTTTAAGTTTTTCTCATACTACTGTTTTTAAGTTGTAAGGTGGACAGATTACTGATTTTTTAAAAACTAGGAGAAAAATGAAATTTCTACACATTAATCTTAGTATTCCCATGCATATTTATAGCTCATTTCTCTTTGAACTGTTTCTACCAAAAGACACTTGCTTAATTATACATGGTAACTACATTTATGTAAGAACAGTGAATATTCACAAATATTGAGGTCACTGTATTTTGTGCATACATTTTGTAATATTTCCATAAGTTACAAAAAATTAAAATTACCTCAAGGACATGCATAAAATCTTTAAATATTCTTTTTCTTTCAGATTCTAGAGTTATGTCCTCAAATGCTGGTTCTTTTACAAATCTCTCTCGGATCTGAAAATTTCAATTTGGAACACATGAATACTAAGAAAAGTAAATCAATATGTCTAAAAGAAATCATATAAAGAGGTTAAAATCATGTCAAATTCACTTCCTCAGAGTGGTTCAAACGTCCAAACCACTGTTAAATGTATTTACATCTAATTTAATATTTTTTTGTAGCTTTAAATGGGTAAGAAATTAAAAATACCTTCATTTTCAAGTATAAAAAAAATTCATTTGGGAGAATTTGCCACTATACGTACATCTTCCCAGACAGCATCCAACTCTATTGGAGGAGCAGCTTGTTTCAACATACTCTTAAATGCAGACTCTTTTCGTTTCATTTTCCGAGCTTCCTCTTTCTCTCTTTCACGTTCACGGGCTTCTGCCTTTTCCAGTAACTATTAAAAAATTATCCTTTACCAGTTATTCATTTAATTTATTGTTTTCATATTATTTGAAAGAACATCTATAACCAGTTAATGTAAGCTAAGGAAGCTTAAAACACTATAGCAGATACTTTATATTATCTGAAGTACTGTCTACTATCCTAAGTCTTGTTCCTTCATTACAATAACCCTCCATTTAAGCAACTCTTAGCTCAATAAACTGAAAACTATATTATTAGAGTAATCATTTGTAATAGTTAAAAAATGGTAACTTACACTATTAAAAGCCAACTTGATATTTCCAGCATCTAAGGTAGTTGATCGCTTAGTTGAACTGATTATTGCCACAAAATCTTCAAATGTAGTATTTACTTCAACTACAAATCCTTTATCCTACAATCAAGAAATATTGTTAAATTTAACAAACAAATCAAAGCTATAAAGTAACACTATAGGCTAACAAGTAAAACTAAATATATTTACCTTTAGAATATCTTTTATTATCTTTTTTTCATCATGATAACGTGCTTTAAGATCCTCAACATAAAACTTGAAAAGATCAAGTGCAGTTGATCCTAATGAAAAAACTAAAGAAGTCAAAAGCTAGCTCTAACCAAAGAGCTGCAATTACTTTTTTTCATTGTTTATAAAACAAAAATAAAATAAAGCACACTTCCTCCACCCTCGCAACCATCTTCCCCTTAGTCCATTCCAACTACTAGGATAAGTTTGGAAAGAAAATAATCTCACCAGGCTGACCAAGCATATTAGTAAATCTAATATCAGAACTAATGGTTGGATACAATTCCATCCAAGATGACATAGAATGCAGTTGTCCATGTTCATGCAGTTCATCTAAAAATATCTGGGGAAGAGGTAGGAAAACAATCACATCTGAAAAGGTCTCTTGTACACAACATGGAAACAGTTCAAAAACTTGGCAATATTTCAAACTCTTGCACTATCTTTCTAGGCTTCAGTTTTCTATTCTTCAAGACAGAACATTATGTCAAGTTAAAAAAAATGCATCTCTCAAATCATAACAGTATTTCCTTTAAATGCACTTTCTTTTAAATAGTGTCTAGTGTATCCTAGATATTCTTGACATTTTTAAATAAATAAGGGTTTCTAAAATAGTGTACAATTTTCCCACAGGAATCTGGAATGATAGGACGCAAATCTGTACCTTATTTCAAACCATTTCTTTTCTTTTACATTAACTAATATACCCCAAATCTCAACCTCAAAGTTTGCTTTTTCTTTATCCCTTTCTTTTTTCTCCATTGTTAATTTTTAGGGCAGCTTGAGACCTCTGTGCCATAGATTTCTATACTTCCTGCTTAGCCAATCTATAAATGTTTACCACTATAAACAAATGCATAATGAAATTATAACCCTAAATTCTAATCCCCCAATTCCTATATACTTGCACTGTCCAATATGGTACCTGCTAATTAAATATAGTACCTGAAGACATAAATTATGGCTAGTATAAAGTGTTCTGTACTATGAAATATAAACTGATTTTTAACATTTAGTTCCAAAAATAAATCAATTTTTAAAAAAATCCTTATGGTAAAATGATATTATTTTGAACATAATGGATTAAATGGATCAGAAAAATTAAAAACCATTTGAATCGAAATTCTAAGCAAATACTATCCAAGTCTCCTTTAGGTAAGCATATGCATATCCACAGTATTACCACTCTGAAATTTTCTCAAACTCAAATCTACCCTGTTCCTACCTTTCAACAAAAACAGAACAGTATCTTAACCCACTCTAACTGGTCACTTAGGTTCTTTACCTGTTTGCTCCCCATTAGAAACTATTTTCAGATTTATTCTACAAGATATTAAAATTTACCCATCCTATTATGTGTGCTTTGCTAGATTTGTTAGGCTTCTAGTGCCAGATTTTTGAAGTCTACTAAAATCATAAAATTGGGGACACTAAATCCATCTTAATAGTGGATCTTACATACTAAAAATCAGAATCATCTGCAAACTTTTTTTCTCCTTAAGCAATATGGGCTGAAACTCAAGATGTTTATACTTTCACTTTCTCTCTCTCTCTTTTTTTTTTTTTTTTGGTATCGAGGATTGAACTGTATACTGAGCTATCTCCCTAGACCCCAACAGATTACTTTGCAGATGGCTTAGCCTCATCCTATTTTTTTAGAGAAAGAGTTCTCAACCTCAGTACTAATAACATCTTAGGTGTACTTTCTTTCTATGTCTTTTTCTTTTTGCAGGGGAGGAGTTTGACAATGGTGGTATACAGTCTGCCATCAGTATTTATCTCTGGTTCATGTACTAGACGGTAATGGCAAGTATTTTTTTTTTTTTAATTTATTTATTTATTTTCTTGTTTCAGAACCTTTATTTGTTTATTCACTCATTCTTATGGCCGGCTCAGCCCGCCCCAAGGGCAGGGCTGGCGCAGCATGTGGTGCCGGGGATCGAACTGCGGTCCCTGAAGCCGCCCAAGCTTTCCCAAGCAGGCGCTTTAAACCACTGAGCCATCCCGCCAGGCCCCCCTTTTTTTTTTTTTAATGTACTTTAGTACAGGGTCTATGGGGCCTGGCTACACAGATTAGACTTGGAGTGATCCTCCCATTCTCAGCATTCCAAGTGCTGAGATTACTGACACGTGCCACCAAGCCCAGTCTCCACTGGTATCTTAGCACATCTCGGGGGTGGGGCCAGAATGGCAAGCTGGGGACCAAACCCCTGTTCCTGCGCTTTAATCTGCTGAGCTATCTGGCTGGCCCAGAAGTTGCAACTTTCCATCAAATAGTGACAAAACTTTCTGGCTGAGAAGTTGCCTTAAATTCAACAATAGCAACTTTTTCTCCGAACCTTTCCTTCATTTTGGCATGTTTTTGCTAACAATATAAGTACTCATATATACGCTTAAATTCAAGCCTTCAGTATTGTGATTAAGCTAAGATACCTTCATCCTTTAATCCCTAATATACGGATTGTTATGCTCTATTTCCAAAATCTGATTTAGAAGTTCCAGTGAGAAGTCTGAGCTTACATTTTGATAATTTCTCCATGACATGGGTTGCATTTAAGTGCACTTGGACATAATGCTTTGAAAACCACTAATGTGGTTTATCTTGGCTTCTGCAAAACCAACGTTTTCCTGGTTATTAACTCTTCAGATCAATCCTTTCTATACTTGACATGAATTACAACAGTAGTTCTAAGGCTAAAAACAATCCACTGAGTTTTGTCGAGGATGTGACAAATATTCATTATTTGTTTGGCCAATGAGTAATCAATGAAAAAATATCGATCATAACTATTACAGAAGAGCTTACCCATTCATAACCATTTCTTATGCGTCTTACTTCAATTAATTTTACTGAAATTTTAAATATACCCCAGTCTCTTGTAATTTATAGTTAAAATTATATCTTGTAATTATATCGATAGTTTAAATTATATCTATAGTTTAAATAGTTTAAATTATATCTTGTAATTTAAAATTATATCTTGTAATTATATCTATAGTTTAAATTATATCTATAGTTAAATAGTTTAAATTATATCTTGTAATTTATAGTTTGACAAACTACATTATATTCTCACATTGTTACCTAGATTGTCTTTTTTTTTTTTTGTGGAACTGGGGACTGATCTCAGGCCTTTAAGTGCTTACTGAGTTATCTCCCAAGCCTCTACATTGTTTTATTTCAAATAAAATTTTATTTATTGTCTCATTCTACTATGTCCAATTTTTTTTTTTTTTTGGTGGGACCAGGGTTTGAACTCATGACCTTGCACTTGCCAGGCAGGCACTTATGCCACAGAGCTATCTGCCCAAATCATCTATGTCCAAATTAAACAACTGCTAACATTACACTTTTAATAGTTACGTAAGAATATAAGCATACCACTAAAAATCTCTCTCCTTCCCATTCATAAAGTAGCTTATTTAAAAAAGCAGGTTTTCTCGCTCTTGTATAGCTACTTATAATCAGGTTTCTAAGTTCTCAAGTGAATATAAATAAAAGAAAGAAAATTTTGTATCTCTGGCTTCAAAAGGACCATCCGTACAATTTTTTCCAGACTAAAATATGAACATAGGGACAGAGTATATCTAACTACACAGTAAGAACTAATGTGACAGTGCACTGGTTCTCAAATTCTCTGAATATATTCTTAGGCAAAAGCTCCAGAAAATACTGGTTTAAATAATCTTCCTGGTGGGGCATGGTGGCACATGCTTTTAATCCCAGCACCTGGGAGTCAGAGGCAACTGGGTTGGTGTTAACGAAAGATCACTCTGAGCTACAAAGTGAGCTCAAAACCAGCCCAACATGTATAGTGAGACTCTGTCTCAAAAAAAAAAAAAAAAAAAAAAAAAAAAAAAAAAAAAAAAAAAAAGGAATAGACAAATCTTCCGGGTGATTATGTAGAAAACTACTAAAAGGAACTACAACAACAGTAAGTTGTCACTGAATAATTACTAAAATCAAGCTCTTGGTTATGGTATGGTGGGAGGTTTTTCTTTAAAAGTCAAACAGGTCAACAGGTGATTTCTGATACAAACTAAATTTTGAGAACCACTCCACTAGAGAATGAAACATTCCAACAGAGAATAATTACTAACAGGGGTAATTATTTCAAAAAGCAAGCTTATTTAAACTTGCTTAGCATGTAACCTAACAATAAATGGGCTTACACATAAGCCTACATGGATTAAAGTCCTACCTATACAAGTACTTCTTGAATTTAGGCAAATTATCTCACCTCTTCAAGTCTACTTCCTTACCTATCTAACTAGGTACAAAAAAACCAGGATCTATTCTTAATGTGATAAAGCTGCCATGGAAAGCTGCCATTATAAAATTTTTGAGTACAGAAAGAGGTAATATAGCAAAATAAGAACTGTAAGCTAAGTTAACACAACTGATACAAAAGAAAATGAACAAGTAGTTAAGAACATGTAATATTGGCTCCTATAATTAGATTATACCCCACTGCTAAAATATACCATAGTATTTCCTGTGTTCTTTGGAAACTATACACCAACTTGTACTACTGAATTATGATACATATTATTTTCAGTCATCTCTTATTTTTCTTAAAAGAAACCATACCACATCATCAATGCTCATTTTAACATCTGCTACAGTCTCCTATGTTTCCTGCCTGAAATGTCTTTTTAGGTAGAAATATAGCATCTGCTTATGGAAATGTGATTTAAATGTACATGGATCTTCCAGTTGGAATAAGTAATAAACACACTTTACACCATTCAAATTCAAAACTGATCATATTGTTGTTAAAGCTCAGGAACCACACAAAACTAAACTATAAAACAAATTATTCTTTCCTTTTTTCTTGCAACAGGGCCATGCTATGCAGCTCAGTCTGGCCTTAAATGCATAACAATCCTCCTGCCTCAGCTTCCTGTGTGCCTATTACAGATGCATACTACCATGCATTGCTAAGAGATGTTTTCTATTACCTGAAAAGATTCCCTATTTTTACGCTGCCGCCTCCTTTCTCTCAGCAAGCTTTTCTGTTTTTCTTCTTCTTCCTCCTTTTCTAAAGCCCGAATATGCTCTTCAAAGCAGATTAATGCATCTTCTTTGTCCATGTCTAAAATATTTTTCAAATAAAAATTACAATTTCAAATAACAGGAAAGCAGCTTATTTGCATTAAATCTCCATAAAATTTCAGTTTTGTCCTTTTGAAAGTAATCTGTACTTAAACTCAAACACAATTATTAATGCATTAAGTAGGAAAGTTTTAAGGAAAAATTCACATCACAGAGAACTCACATAAGTGATGCAACAGAGTAAATATATAAGTATGGTCATGTCAAAACATTTAACAAAATATTGTAATTCTCCCACTTTTCAAAGAAGTCATGTGGTAAGGTCTGAGGAAAGCATCACAAGACACTTGCCATCACTGATGCTTTTTTTTCTTCAGCAAAACTCTTTACTTTGGGCTCAGGTCAGGGTGTAACTCAGTGGTATAGTGCCTGTACAGCATGTATGAGGTCCTGGGTTCAACTCCCAGCAACACACACACAGATAAAGTACTGCCTTTATCTGTGTATACCTATACTGTATAGAAGACAGTATAGGTAAAATCTGATAACATGTATAAATGGCCATACACTTATTTCAATTTGACCTGTAATTCACTCATTTCAACAATTACCTGTTAAAGGATTTCTTTAAAAACTTGGATCTCTTAAAAAAAAAAAATTGTACTGCACCACAAAATTAAGTTAGAAACTTACAACTTAATACATCATGATTTTGTTTTGTTTTGTTTTTTAACATAGTGTCTCACTAAGTAGTTTAGGCTGGTCTGGAACTCACTACCTAGTGCAGGGTGGCCTTGAATTCATGAGAATCCCCCATGCTATAGCTTCCCAAGCAATGGGATTATAGTCACATGCCAGCATGCCCGGCTTAAAAAAACATGGTTATGAGAGACAACTATGAGCCAGGTGTGGTGGCGCACGCCTGTAATCCCAGCACTCGGGAGGCTGAGGCAGGAGGATCAGTGCAAGTTCGAGACCAGCCTGGGCTACAAAAGTGAGTTCAAGGCCAGCCTGAACTGCATAGCGAGACCCTGTCTCAAAAAGACAAAAAAAAAAAAAAAAAAGAGAGCGACAACTATGTAAAACAGTGATTATAAAGTGATGGCAATTGTTTACTGAGGTGGGGCACTGTTTAAACTTTTTCTCATTTAGTCACAACTCTTACTCTGCAACTCCTCATCTTCTGCAAAAGTTGGATTATCCATTAGATACTGCTGAGCCTCCGACCAAGTAGTAGAGTATGTTACATTAGCCATATTATCAAGTATATTTTTTAAGGCTTCCCAGTTTCTCTTTCGCAACTGCTTTGCTTGTTCCTACAACAACAACAACAACAAAATAGATTTATGAAGTTCAAAGAAACTAAGGTATTTCACTAGTAATTACTGAAGGTTCCATTATATTCTGAGAAATCAGTTTGATATATTATGCATCTGTTTTTAGTATCTGTGATATTTATCTGCCCATATTCTTGCCTATGTGCTTGGTACTTAAGTGTTAATTTTTCATCCCTCCAAAGGCAATTTTTTTTTCTCCATCCCACAAACTGCTCATTACTACTAAGCTACAGTGAACAAACCATCCAGTGGGTAAATGCTAAGGATCATACTGATCTTCAGGCTGTGTATACAGTGTGTGTTGCAATCCTGTATTTTTCTTCAAAACTGGACTAAACCAAATTAAGGAACACAATGAAAAATAAATAACCAAATGTTTTAGAATCCTATTCAAGTTTAGTTCTATGTGAATAGCATTTTACTGCCATTCTGGAAGACGAATGATCACGCAGTATAAAACAGTATTTCAAAAACTAATATACTGAAATAGTTACTTCTTTTCCAAAGTGAGTATAGAATAGTCATTGACAAGACCTAGTGTGACTACTTCACTATTTATCACATTAGGTGAAGAGGGATGAAGTTTATTATTGTAAGAGTTAATTCATTCTGTGTTTAGCCCTAACTTCTAAAAAATCAGATTTCCTGCATTATATGAAGCAAACTGAGCGAAAAAAACAGACGTAATATAATTCCATTTTTTTATAAAATGCCTTTCTATAAATGCCACTAAGAATAAATGATACCTTTTCTTTTTTTGATAGGAAGAATAAAACATCTTCATAGATTTCAAGACGATCACGTTCTGATATTGCATTCCAGACTTCCATCTCTCCAAACATTTGTTCTGCTTTTCTAGTCATTTAAAAATAAATGTTATTTTTCAGTTGCAATAGTCTCTTGCTATTTTGTGGCTCAACTTTTACAGGTTTACAAAAAAATATTAATCTAATTATGATTTTTCACTATGTCACAGGTTTTACAGTACTATAAAGTATGCATACATTAACATTATATAGGCTTATGAGTTTAGAAAACGTTTAAGAACATTAGAAGTGTTTTTAAAAGTGTGGGAAAGGTCTGTAAAGCCTTAAAATATGTATGAATGCTACAATAAATATGTGGCTGGGCTGGCCATAATATAAACAATAAATACATACTACAAAAAATATATATAAGGTGGCCACTTTGCTGATTTTCACTCATCATGGGGATATGTGCAATGTAACCTTTGTGGTGAGGAACCACTGTACTGTATAATAAACTAAATATTAACATTAAAATTTAACTAAATTTAAAACTAAGTGAACAGTCTTTTTCATTCAAGTTCATAACTGAATTATAAAAGACAACTTTTGGATGGTAAAGAAAGAACAATTAAGTACTATTCTCCAGAGACAGAGGATTATTCCCACTGAGCAATGTTTTATGAAATTAGACTTTAGTAGTTGTCAGCAGTTCACTTAATTCACAAAATATGACTACATAATGACACATAGTCCTTTACTAAGGCTTTTCTAGTAGAAGAAAATAAGCACACTGGGAAAAGCTTAATAACTTATAAACTTTTAAAGTTGAATTACCCCAATCTTCAATAATAAAATGCTCTGAATTTAAGGATAGTGTACATGAACTGGGGAGACAGCTCAGGGGCACAACTTTTTACCATCCAAAAGTTGTCTGGCAAACAGAAGTCAAGAGTTTTGATTCCCTGTACTAAAAAATAAAGAAAAAAAAGAAAAAAACAAATGAAAAAAAAGGATGTTACACAAAAAGACTGATCAAATACACAGTAAATGTTAAAATTTTTTGAGAAACACTGCCATTAGTTCTCTTCAAAACAGCTTTCCCTTCTAACACACTTGTCTCAACATTTATGCTACTTTTGAGGCAGTTCTATAAATCCTCTTTAAGTGTATCTTTAAAGGGTCTGATAAAAAACACAATTAATGCTGCTATTGAGTGCCATACAAACGCAGAAAGGCAGACTCATAAAAACATTACAGCATGTCCTCATGCCCCTTATTCACTGAGTCTGGCACTGTGTGACTTCCTCAAAGACAAAATGGGCATGAAAGACAGAGATAAATGTTTGGAATCAATTCAAGATATTAAGGCAGTCATGACAGCATAGCTTTAAAGACTCACAAGCCGGGCGTGGTGGCTCACGCCTGTAATCCCAGCACTCGGGAGGCTGAGGCAGGAGGATCGGTGCGAGTTCGAGACCAGCTTGGGCTACAAAAGTGAGCTCAAGGCTAGCCTGAACTGCATAGCGAGACCCTGTCTCAAAAAGACAAAAAAAAAAAAAAAAAAAGACTCACAAAAAGAAGGCATCCAGATCTGTGGAAGAAAGATGGTCTAACTATGTGAAACAAGGGAGAATACTGTATGTGGGGATTAACGGCAATGTGTATCATATTGTATTTTTTTTTAAAAATTAACATTAACCATAGTTTTCAATACCACGTGAATGTAAATTTTTAAAAAAACTATACTTTAACAGCTGATTTCTATCTCATAGTTTCAATCCTCTTACAAAGTATAATGGAATCAAGCTTTACGCAGTCTTTTTCCTGTTTTCTTCTAGTCTTTACTTAGCAACTCATCAACACTAAATTTTACACACCTGCTGATATATCTTGCACTTTATGAAAGTGCCATATTCACTGTGTAAAGCTGCCACACTTACAATTATCTACCTACATTTAACATATTCACTGTAAAGTACTTAGTGCACTTGGCAAAACAACACTATAATCATATTCCACACATCACATAAAATCTTACTTATATCTGGTTGTAGAGGTCATTTTCTCATGATTTTCTAGAAAACGCTGAAAGGATTCCTTAGCTTCTTTATATTTTGATCTTGCTTCTTCTTTTTCCTCTTTCTCTGTCTGTACTTTATAGGCATTAAAGGCCTGCTTTTTCTCACTCAATTTTGCTAAAGCACTAGATAACAGAGAAATACCAATAGCATATATAAGTAAATAAAGCAACAAGCAAATATTCCTGTGTTGACAAATAGTACAATTACTTTTCATGTATATATTATAATAATTGGTTCTAGAACATAATTTGCAGTTTTAAAATATTCCTAATCTCAATCCTGAGATCAAATTGTATTACAAATCCTTTCGATTTTTCTGCTTTATATATCTAAAATGACAGAAATGAATATTGATGAAGTCAAATCATGCTAATAAAATTTTAAATGTGCCAAGACTTTCTATGTACAAATTGAAAAGTATATAACACTTATAGTATTACCTGTATCGTGGATCATTAATGATCATTTTCATAGCTTGCTCCCATGAAGCATTCGATGGTACCCGCTGAAAATCATTTAAATAAAACTTTAAAATTTCAGAAGTACAGAAAGTCTTCTAACAAACAATCAAATATATAATACTCAATGTAAACATCAATCAATTCCCTCAGTAGAAGTTTTGAAAACTCCTAAAGGTTTTTTTTTTTTTTTTCTTTAATGAAGACAACTCTACATTATACCTATTGACTGAAAAACTGAAATTTAAATGAAATGTATTTTTTAGAGCAACGACTAAAACAGAATCAATAATTATAAATAAAATGTGTAATTAACAAAGGAAAGTATTTCCAAAGTATTTTGTTCAAAGTTTTAGCAAAAGCCAGGGAGATAGCATAGTATAATAAATGCTTGCCTGGCAAGCGCAAGGTCTCTAGTTCAATCCTTGGTACCACCAACAAAACAAAACAACAAACAAAAACCAAAACAAACAAAAACCTAAAGTTTCAGTCAAAAAAAAGGACTAATTTAATTGATTAATAGTAGCACATGAGCCAGGCGTGGCGGCTCACACCTGTAATTCCAGCACTCGGGAGGCTGAGGCAGGAGGATTGGTGCGAGTTCGAGACCAACCTGGGCTACAAAAGTGAGCTCAAGGCCAGTCTGAACTGCATAGTGAGACCCTGTCTCACAAAGACAAAAAAGACAAAAAAAAAAAAAAAAAAAAAAAA